>JAMKCH010025953.1:0-107869 GCA_023653785.1 Ophioderma brevispina
CTAGCCGCTAGCCTCAGTGACTGAAGCGGTTGACTTCCACACACACACACATATGACATTTGCAAGTCAGCTATTATCGGAAAATCTTGCAGGTTTCAAGGCTAGTCCTAAGCTCACCAGTAATATTGTTACATGCAGTTTCTTGATCGTAGATTTAAACATTGCTTTGGGTAGCTACGGGTGATCCTTTGCATCAAATTCTATTCCACGTACATTGTGCATGTATTGCGTGTATTGCTATAAACCAAAATAGCCGTATCGTCAAAACTGCAGGATTGGGAAATTCCAGTCTCTGATACAGCTAAAATAATAATGATACGTAATGCTCTTACTTTGTGGAATGTGTGCGATGTGTTGTAAACAGGTAGTAGCAGGAGGGTAGGCAACGGCGAAATTTTAAAATGCTTGTCAGTGTGAGGGATTTTTTGAAACCGCGCAAATTATTATAAAGGATTTTTTACTAAAATCTAGTTGGGGCTCACCTGGTGAGCGCCAGATAAATCCCCCGTATTCCTTTTTTCTCTATGCCAAATTTCAGCACTGGGCGATGTCTGTTTTAAAAGAAAATGGTCACCCCCCCAAAAACGAACTTTTAGCAAATAGTTCCTATATGTTTCTACAGGCACCCAAAATATCTCTTCCCCAACTTTAGTGCATTAACTTTGATGTCTGCCCCCCCTGGTTATTGCTTTAATCTTCATCTTCATCTTCATCTTCACCTAGCTTGTATACTTATCTGCAATTCCATAAAATATAACATGTAAACGGTGTGAATTCAAAAAGATTCTATGAAGCATAAATTTCTCGGGTGTTAATCATGAGAATATCAGAATGATTTTATAACCAGGTGGTTAGGCCTCCCTTTTACAACTCAACATCTGCATATGCAGAAGATTTGATTCATGCCATAAATATGGTTTCAGCTTTTGAGTGACATACTCCCGGGGGGCCACTTGTATTCAAAGGTGGATATGATGCGTGAACAAGGAAACGCGTAAAAATGGTGTCTTTTTTCCAACAGGCGATGTACGCAAGGGTATGTTTTTTCTTAACCCTGAAATTGTGATGTACGTGTTTAGGGTATGTAATACTCAAATTAAGCAGAGATCAAAAAGATAAAAAATATTGTAAAGCAAAGCAAGATAATAAATGGTATATTAACGATACAATGCATTGCTTACTTATTTAGGGTAGCAAAAACTGATAAAAATACTTCTTTAGTGTAGCTAAACAGACAAAAATACTTGTTTAGGGTATGTTTTTTAGTCGGTGGAAATACTTGTTTAGGATGCATTTTGTAAGTCCATGTTCACGCATCATATCCACCTTTGAATACAAGTGCCTCCCCCCGGGACATACTCAAATAGATCACAGGCTGCTTCTGCATAAGGGTGCACACCACTAAATAAACGCTCCATTGAAATACACATAAAAGTACCACATCGCGCCCTCTGATTTGCACCCCGCGTGACAATATTTTGAATATTTTGATACCATTTCCCTATAGAACACAACTGAAACTTGCAAAGAATTTGCAATTTTTGATATAATTCTAGTATAGATTTTAAGAAAAGGGCATATGAACAGCACCACCACTATTTTGAGCCGACGTGCACACCTCATAGCCGCTTTCGACCAGGGCCGGAAGTCGAGGCCCTACGTTCTACACAGAATCAAATTTCAAAATTTTGTGATAATCTCAGCGATGATCAAGCTATATTCTTTCACTTTTATTATAATATACCACCCTCACTGGAAACCGGTCCCCAAAGGACTGCAAAATATCTAACACATGTTTTGTTATTTACCGGACTACCTACCATTCCCCCAAATGTGTAGTGATTTAGTTGTTTTTGCGCCCTTCGAAAAGTTTTATATTTTAAGCAGTCCAATCACTAGAATATTAGGTAAAGATCTCTGAGCTAGATTTTGTTACAGTACACCTGGTATTGAATGGTACCTAGCTACCCACACTGACAAGTACACAGCAAGTACATGCAGATCTAGGAACACTTGTTCGACGATGTAGTGACGACCAGTGGACTTTGACCTGAATCACACGTAAGTCACTCCACCACTCTGCTGCAACATAGGACCTGTGATTCACTTTCTGTAACATACACACAAATTTTGTTACCTTAACATTTCAAAGTAATTCAAGTCAGATTATTACTGTTACTGATGTCAATCAGACATGAACACACATTTGGTACACAGACGAACAAATATATTAAATATTTGAGTCAAAAAAGATTACATTCTATTTTCAGAAAAATATAAACCGATTTTTACAAAATTAAAAGTATTTTTTTAAATGGTTTTAAACCAGTTTACAAAGTGTTGTTTTTATATAAATGAAAATAAATAGCTCCTTATGAACAATTTCAAACATTCAGTAAAATAATGTGTCCGAGTTGGGTATAAGATAAAAATTTGTTATTGTTTTCAGAAGTGATGCATAGTTTGACATTTTTTCCCGTTGCTTGAAGCAATATTAATCATTCTTGTGGCCAAGTAGCAAAGGTAACCAAATAGTTGAAGGTAACATTTGGGTACCTGAAATTACCTACACAATGCCTTTTTTTTATCTGAAATTTTTAAAATGCAGCCATTGATTATCAGGGTACTTTAATTAAAGAGGGTATCGCTTTGTGCCTATTCCTAAATTGTATGATATCATTTGCTTGTTGACATGACACAGAAAATGACTTTTAACCAAAAAATACATTTTGCCATTTTTATTGCCCTGGCTTGAAAAGCAGAAGGGTGCCCTATTGCGAGGGTTCGCATGTCCGTATGTGTGTGTTCCAGTTTGTTAGATTTTTGTTTTTCGTGTCTCCTTTCGAAAAGTTAGTCTGATTTACCCAGACTTGGGGTTAAGGTACATAGGTGTTCTTTTTTATGATAGGATGTCAAAGGTCATGGACAATGTCCAACGGTCATCTGAGTTCATTTCCAGACTGCCATCTTGCCAAGGGAATGACGCAAGTTACTTGCGTATTTTTTAATTTTTTTAGCAGCTCACTCCAATGATTGATGCAGTTGCATTTCATGTTAGTGAGCACAACAAGAATTTACTCAAAGGTCAACAAGAGATTCACATAACAGGCGTCCCTAAAAATGTGAAAATTCTGATTTTGCTTTAATGTAAAGCTTTCTATCAAAGTATCTCCATGTGAAGGATTAAGCTGAGAATCCATTTCTTTAGTACAAAATTGTGAAATTTCTAATTACTATTGGAGAAATACTAAATTCAGCCCTGTTTTATATTGAAATTAGCAAATCAAAAATTGCCTTTTGTTTTTAATTTTCAAGGCATTTCTTTGCAAGTCACGAAGGCAATACATCGATTAATTGGGTCTTATCTATGGAAATCATTACATACGACGCTATTAGGCTTATATGGATGCCCAAAAACTCTTGTTGCACCATTACTGGTGTATCTTATTTTAATAACTTTTTCTTCCTGTGTACCTGGGATTTGTGGGGAAAAATTTAAACTAAGTAGATGTAGGTGGAAAATTTCCCCCAACAATCTTGGCAATGCATGACGTCAGAAAAAAATAAATGTGATCAATCAAATGAAATCCTTTTATGACTCCAATCTTAAGTATTTGTTTATGTACACATAAATCATGTTTGTCAGATGTCAATGGAAGGTTGCTTGCTAGCTATGCCAAGTATGATTCATGAACCATGCTAATACTCTGCCTATGCATGACGATGTATGGAGTTTACAAGCAAAAAGTTGAGATGCATTAACTGCATTTCTGATGAACATACATGTAGAAATACTTCAAATGGTGGATGGATTGGGATCTCTTGTGTAATTGTTGATTTGTTATTCTCTGAGTTTCGTAATGCATTTTAATGAGTATTTTAACCTAGAATGGGATGCCATGGCAGGTTTTGTGGTTTGAGGAAAAACCACTGATGTCAAATGAATC
The DNA here is from genome assembly GCA_023653785.1 of Ophioderma brevispina. Classification (NCBI taxonomy): domain Eukaryota; kingdom Metazoa; phylum Echinodermata; class Ophiuroidea; order Amphilepidida; family Ophiodermatidae; genus Ophioderma; species Ophioderma brevispina. The sequence goes on from JAMKCH010025953.1 coordinate 3,948, forward strand.
ACATGTCCATCGATCAGGAAATGTACTAGTCTTCCTGATCGTTATAGTGCACCGTGTGGAAGGTCATGTATATAACTGGAGTTGTTGTGCAAAAACCTAAAATAGTAAATATGTACATAATTGATAAGATAATAAGGTACACATGTATACGCAAGTCAAAGGGTGATGACATAGCTACATATCATGTCATTTGTCATGCATGCAGTTCTATATTTATGTGTGTGTGTGTGTGTGGGGGGGGAGTAGTGGTGTAACCAGTGGGGGTGGGGGAAAGTTCCCCCTGCTCAGAACCCTTGCCTTGCCCACAAGCCTCCCTAAATGAACTGGCTGTTTGTACAGTTTCTATGGAGAAGGACCCAAATTTTCCCCCTCAGAAAATGCCTCAGAACTCCCCCTCCCCCATTTGCAAAGGTCTTGTTGTGCCACCGGTAGGGATGTACCTGTTATTCGCATGACTTAAAGCCCCAAGAACTTTTATTTAAAGTAATGTTAATTAGAATAGAATTAGAATTGCTGACTTCAATACGATTACATTTTTTGCACCCACTCAATTATTAATAGAATTTTAGCAAGATAACAAATGATTACTTTTACGTTTTACGTAATAACCGAGTGAGGTAGGGGGTAATCTGCATAAGGTTATCACTTTATTTCCTCATTTATGTTCCTATTTGCCCAATCGTAAAAAAGTTTACGTTCATCAGCCTTGTATTCTGAACAGAGTTCACCATTTGATCTATTGCTACTTCATGTAGGTTTATAGAGTACACAATTTCTGGTAATAAGCACAATTTTGTGCTCACGACATACATTTTCATCATGTTGCAAGAAGCAACTTAACATTTCAAATTTCTTTTCATTTAAGGCAGTCAGTAATTACCGTCCAATGTGCACAAGCTCAAATGCATCCAAAGATAAACAGACCACTGCCAAATGTAGGCCAACGGCCTTCTCAACAGCACAGTCTTCAAGCAAGCACAGTTTTGTCTGCTATCCACAGTGGCACTGCTTGCACTTAGCAACTAGGCACAAGCTGGAGAGGAATAGTCGCGGGATCTCAGTTATCTGAGTCCTCTTGTCTATTATCACCAGTAAGAGTTTTAATAATATTATAATAAGCTATGTCTGTCTGTCTATCTGACCGCATCTATTTTATCAGAGGCCGGGGGTCGTACGATCATGAAACTGGTGGGTGTGGGTGTTAGATTGGGCCTGGCATGACAAGACCTAAGTTTGATTGGTTAGCAAAGATGTGCCCCAGCTGGGTAATCGCAAAAAACAGGTTTCAAACAAGTTATACTTTAAAGAGACACTGGCACATTTGAAAAATAATACGCCCTCAAGATTTTTCAAAATCAATATTTTTGCATGGTTGTAAAGCTTTTATACACATTAGCCCTCACCTGAAATGATTAAAAGACCAAATCAGCGTCCTAGGCTTATGGGTAAAGAGAATGATTTTATAATTAATGTCGCCGGTGACATTAATTCAGCAGACGACGGAAACGGCATGCTAACACAAGAAAACACACGCCTAATGAGTACGAGACTAGAGTCTATGATATTCATGTAATATACACATTTTTGATTAAAGTATGGAAAACTTAAAAGTTAGCCTACAAATTACCTGGATGTCTTTAACCTCTAATTAACGTCCCTATCTGTTTTTGAGTATGTTATGTATAAAATGTATCTCTATTCTTCCAATGACCAAGACTATCACTTGAGAGCAAATTGAAGAAATTTCATATTTTGTGAAAATGTGCCAGTGCCTCTTTAAAAAGGTAGATAATTGCAAAAAACGGGTGACTGCCTAGTTATCATTATTATTACACTCGAGACTTAAATGAATTAGATGAATTTTTGATAAAAAAAAGTAGATTTAGAAACAGGTGTTTGTTGGCCCATTTCATGATTAGGCGCCACTTTTTGAATTTTGTCTTTTCCTTCCTAGCATGTTCAAAACTATGGGATCAGAGTATCATTATTTTGGTTTTTCCATTCCGCCCTATGGGCTCTACCTCCCATAGCTTAACCAACTTGCTCCTGTCACAAGATTAGGTGTTGTGATATCATAACATGCCTAAAATGACCATTTCTGGTGTCAACTGGAAATTAAGGTTATTTTGTCAAGCTGCCATTCTTCAACACCCACATTTTCCCTATTCCTCTACTTTATTTTTGTTGGGGAATAAGTCCCACTTTGTATTAAGATCAAAATTAAGGAAATAGCTTTTCTTGTATAAGTATGATATGCACGCAAAATTCAGTGTGTGGATGTGACATTGTCCGTTCACTTTTACACACATTTTAAACTGGTTCTTAAAACAAACATCAATTAATTCTTGTTAACAAAAAATATTGTCAATTGATAATTTATGTCCTAAGATTATTGGACTAAAACATTGTTGTTATTGCTCACTCTAATTTTTGTTTACAGCAAAATGGATCCGGAGCATTCATTGTCCGTTCACTTATTTTGTCACATTCACCATATTTTAAATGTAGAATTTGGAGTGTAACAAGAATGAAATATTCCACTTGTAATATTAATTTTGAAATACAATTGGAAGAGCTTTATAATGGTACCCTACACATTAGGATCATACGATCTTTATGGGCTGGGCAATCATTTTCATAATGTCCGTTCACTTTAGTGACATTAGTCACATCCGTCACATCCAAAACAACTTTCTTTCACTGCTCAAATATAAATGTCATTAGTGTACCCAATTTTAGTTATTTTGTTAGAGCTATTTGGTGTCACTAAAAAGCACAATGAGTTAAGTGTCCTATTATGCTCTTTAAATTAATGCCAACCACTAAAAATGTGTCCGTTCACACCGTTTGTCACAACACTCCAATCCATCAACACTATTGAGTTTTTTGGATAAAAATGCCTACTCATCAACTAACTTGTTGATTGGCTTTTTCACATGTATGGGGTATATTTTATAATGTCATAAGACACTATCATTGATTTGCTAAATCAGCAAAAACGAAAAATCATCAAATCAGATTTTGCATGTATGTACAAGTCCAGGTATCCTAACATCCCTGCAAATGATATGACCCAGAATGCAACCTAGTAAGGACAGGAATCGGAGATTTTAGTCATTATTGTCCACGGACACTTACTACAACACGTACTTGAATGGAGAATCGTATTTGGACACTGCCGTTTCTTCCTTTTCTGTCATTTCTACGCTGGAAAAGGTACCGAACAGAATTCCACATACTGATCCTTCACTTTGAAGCATTCCTGCAATTTTCAAATATTTTTCAAATCACTGATAGTGTCTTTAAGGTGCTTGACATGTAATTTCAGAACCATTTCAATTTTTAATTTTTCATATACCCTTTCTTTTAGCCTTTCTCAGACTGCATTGGGGCTTATGAAACTAATTTGAAGAAAGAAGGCCAGAAAAACTTTTAAAATTACAAAAATGTCAACAAATTCAGGTTTAACTGAATAAAACATAAATTTTTTTCTTCAGATTAAACAACTACTCATATAATGGCAATGTCCGTTCACAAGAAAAAGAAGATGGTCACATCCACCCCTAAAACTAGCCAAAATACTGTCTGATTCCCAATAAAAGTGGTTTTTTTAATATTCTACTGTTGTTTAGGAACTCATACAATTTTAAATCTTCAAGCATTCTTTGGTTGAAAACACTTTTATTCCACTCATTAGTTTAGTCCGTTCACATTGTAATATTTCACATCCAACTTTTTACAAACATGGATTATCAACTATCATTTATCCTGGCCAGCGGTTTATTTGTCTCTATTACCTATACCAAGAGCTTTAAACATTGAATTATCAGAGCCATACGTTGATTATTTTCAGTGTGAAGTAAACTATTAGTAGTTTATTCAATTTCCATTCCCTTTTGGTCACAAAATACAACAATACACCTTGAATTTGCCATTTATCTGATGAATAACAACCAAATTTATTTAAATTTGGTCTATAGGAGCCGGGCAGCGTCGAAATAAGGCGGGCCCCTCCGGTCAAATACCCCCCAAATACCGAGGACCCTCATTTGTTTACCTACCGCACGGGTCCCCAGGAACCCGCAAGAAATTTGATCATGTAAGGTGAAGTTATGCATGACAACCCTGATTACTTATTTTACCTACTTGAATATCATGATTATTCCGGTCTGAAAATAACTTAAATAAATTTGTAATCCATAACTTCCATTGTTCCTTTAGTATTATTCACAACCAAACAGGATAATGAATTTTGTACCGTTAGATCCCCGATAAATGTACTCTACATCCGGTTTACCTATTTACTCCATGTGTCATGGCGACATTCTTGAAAAATGATCGTAAAAAGGAGACCAGATTTTCGTCGGCAATTGATGAGATTAATCAACAGTCCGGATAAAATAAAACTGCAAGATTTCCCAGACAAATTGTAATTTTTCTCATCCACCGTGAAGTATATTTGTGGTAGTTAGTGCACCTTTCGCGAAAAATACGGGCCGTTTATTAGACCCATCACTTGCCATTGAAAGTCGCAAAATTCGGAAGTTTGTACCTTATCTTGCTTTCACATAACACTGAAATGATCTCACACCGGAAGACGCAGAGTGTGGTATCGTTGTCTGGGAGTCAAACCCGAAGGAGAACAGGCTAAGCCAAAGCAAAAGGGTAGTTATGCCAAAAGTCAGAGCTTAGAGGGGTAGCAAAATGACTATACTACGGAACAAGTAGCACTGATCCCTGCTAGTTCTCTCAATTTCGGAGACAGGCTAATGTAATGACATGCCAATTCCCGGGGGGGGGGGACACTCACATGGATATGAGTGTAAGGCTGGGCGCTTTCAAAACCCAGGGGCATTTGGGGACAAGATCCCAAAATAGTTTTGGGAGAGGGAGAGCCCAATTTGCCCCAAAATACGGGTTGTTGGGGGGGGTCTGAATGAAATTTTTGAAAAAACATTTTCAAAAATAGAGGTAAGTCTTTGGGTAAAAAAGTTAAAAGGTCCCCCAAAATATGGTCTTTTGGGGACAGGGGTAAAATTTTCAAAAATATAGGGTCTTAGACTGGGGTGAAATTTAAAAAGGGGGTCTGTTGGGTGACAACGATACCGAAAATGGGGGTCTTACATGCATTTTGCGTCCAAAATGGGAGCCCCCCCAGGTCCCCTATCCAAAGAGATAGAGCAATACTACAGGAACAAGATGTCTTGGATGTTGATTTCATAAGTTTGAGAGAAGAAGTCCCCGAGATATTTTTTCGAACAGGTTCTTCACAATTCCATCAAAAATGGTGGTTTGAAGAATTAATACAATCACTGCAAATAACTTACTACTTTATTATGATATAATATCACATACATTGATTGCAAGGAACTTCGAAACACACAATAGTATTACATTTGAAAATAGTTTTTAAGAGCACAATATGCCTGCATATTCTATGGCTTGCTTGATCTTGGAACTGGTAAAATATCATATTTAATAGGACCCTTAGAAATATGTGAGGACCCTTGGAGTTTCCGAGTTAAGGGTCCCAGGGACCCTTGGATTTCTTTTATTTCAGGCCTGAGCCTGGGCCTACTTTCTGTTGCCCAATGCCCCATTGTCAGTTATACTGGACAAGTCAATGTACATTAATTCAGTTGTAATTTTGATTCATTTTTAAATAAGATTGTTATATTTTATCCAAAATTAAACAAGTAACTTGAATTATTTATTTGAGATGGGGTGAACAATTAGCTAGCCAGAGGTATTTTTAATGAAAACCGTAGCCTTGCAGAATAAAACGAGTAGTAACACTTACTCACTTTGAAAAATTACCCCTCAGTTGACAAAAGTGGTGCGTATTGTGAACGGCCTGTTAGCAATAGCCACTTTCGTGGGAAGGGAATGCATTACATGTCCCTGAATATGTACGTAACAGACAAGGTTGGGGTTGCCACCCAGAGAGCTTGACTGGAGAAAGCTGAAAATTATGCGCGATCAGCCCGTATTTATTTTTGGCTGCTCACTGGAGCATTTTACCTGACCAACCAGAAAATTTGCCTCAAAGAGCCACCTCCAACTGGGCAAAACTAACCAAAAAAACAAAAAAAAAAACCGTTAATTTTCCCCCCTGTCAAGTGACCCCTGTGCCCATGGCAGTGAAGTCATAATTGGTCTGGTGTTATAAAGCAATTAAATGTGATTTTATTCAAATCCAAACAACTAATGGTTCTTTATGTTGCCTGTGAAAAGTATGCTTTGAGCAATGTGTAATTTACTAAGTGGTATGAAGTACCTTTTTTACAGCATCTCTGATTGGCTCATTATATAATATAGCATGCTCATGATATAACCTCTGATGAGTCACCAATCAAAACCGACCTCCTATATATCTTGGACAAAAATGGCCCAATTGCAAATAGCCTCGTCCCCAGAACCCCAGATTTACCGGAAGTGGTCAATATTTTGGTGGCTAAAGAAAGCTACTATTATCATTTACCCTGTGAAATCTTACCCTGTGACATGTTTTGTTTGGATGTTGTGAGTGAAATTGTGCCATATTTTGGTAGGATCTTCATAATTTTCAGTTAAAATTTCACTGATATTCTGACTTGATTGTTGTTATTTTTAGAGACTTGCAAGGAATGGGGTGGTCACAAACATTTCACGCACTATGCAACATAGGCATCACAGTAACGGTAATACTTGTGTCACACTTGTATCATGTGAAAGCAGACGTAGTTGCTGTAAGTACAAATGTCATCATTCTAAATTAACTATTGTTTTGTTAGAGAATAAAGTTATGATTTTGGGAACCGGTACTCTCTTTAGTACCGGTGGAAGTTTAAGTGGAAGAACTCGGCCTCCGGCCTTGTTCTTCCACTTTAAATAATGGTATCGCCTTGGTTTCAGTTCGTCGTAAGAGAGTACCAGTTCCCAAAATCATACCTTTATTCTCATTCTTAAACGGCTTTATAATTTAAAGGTGCAACGAGAGATTTCACATATCAGGTGTCCCTTACAAAATCAAAAGTACTGATTTTTGCCCTGATGTAAAGCTTTCCATCAAAAATATCCCCATCTGAAAGGATTAAGTCTAGAAATGGTTCTTTGGTACAAAAATTGTGAAATTTTTAATTTCGTATAGGAGCAAATATGAAATTCAGACTATGTTTTACATTGAAATACAAGCAAATCCAAATCGCCTCTTTTCTCTCTTTTAAGACATTTCTGTAGCGAAATACAAGGCAAGAAATCTATTGAGTGTCTAATCTATATGAAATTACTATTATGACACAATATGTGGGTGCCTCAAATCTCTCGTTGCACCTTTAAGGTCATCTTTAACCAAATTTCGCAATCCTTATGGCTTAAATACAACAAGAAAGGACGCAACGTTGGCAGGCATGTGCGTATATATGTAGCAAAGAGCGCTTTGACCTCCAAATAAAGTCAATACGCAGCGCGTACTACCTGGGTTCAATTGTCGAATTGAACCCGGCATTAGCCAATGAAATTACTTACATTTTCACAACTGTTTAAGAATAAGTTATAACATGTCTAGAATGTTATTCGGTAATGTTTTGACAATGTTTTCAACTACAACCTGCAACTGATGGAAAAGGTCATGAAATGCACATACATGTTAAACAGTTCTTGTTACAGTGGGACATACAAAGCTGCTAAAAGCAATTCATTTTAAAACCTTAGGGGTCTTATCTCTGTGGCATTGAAAGCCATTAGCCTTCTGGGGTATTTTCATAAAGCTTTTCTGGTGGTGCACTGCATTTGAATCGGGAGAATTCATAGGAGCAACTAAGCAATGACCATCAGCTGGTGCAAGCTTGCTGTGTTTTAATTGTCGGCCGCCAGCTATATAGCTGGAGGACCACTTAGCAATCCGTTGTGCGTGTGGATGTGTGTGTCACTAAAATGTTAAGTTTTTTAAAAAATTGCAGTTTTTTTCAAATTGACCTCACTTGGAACCAAACTTGTGTCATAGGTGCACCATGGGATCCCTCATATGTTGATGAGGTCAAAGGTCATATGCCAAGGTCAAAGGTCATGGAGCGGCCCACAGCTTATATTCTTTGAACATAGTGAGCGTGAAAGCCGAGAACCGCAAAATTCTAGTTCATTTTGACATATAATCATTAGATTGCATTTGTATTCTTTCTTGACAGAATAATGCAGATAATAGCTCAGTAAGATTTGCTTCGATGCCCTCCAATTTTGGAATGAGGATACCTTCAGATGGTCTGGTGGTAAGTTGATGTTTACATGTAAATTGTAATATAGAGGCCTTCTATATTCTTTAAAGAGACACGGCACTTGACAATAGTGTGCCCTCAAATTTTTCAAAAATTCTATATTGTTGCATGGTTGTCAAGCTTTATACAAAAGCCCTCACCTGCAATGATTAAGACCAAATCATTGTCCTTATGTGGTAAACAGAACATTTTATAATTAAAATGTCGCCGCAGCATATTCCCAGACGACGAAAAGGCATTACACCAGAAAACGCCCGCCGTATGCATATTCCCATTCAGTGCACCCTATTTGAACGATCTGTCACCTCTTGTGTTTTTAAATAATCTTTAATATCAGTGTAATATACACATTTTGTCGATTAAGTATGGGAACACTAGAAGTTAGCCTACCAATTACCTGGATGTCTTTTAACCTCTTAACGTCCCTATCTGTTTTTGAGTATGTTATTGTATGTGTAAAATGTATCTCTATTCTTTTCCAATGGCTAGAGTATCATTTGAGGGCAAATGGAAGAAATTTTCATATTTTGTGAAATGTGCCAGTGCCGCTTAAGCGCATGTCCTAAATACCTACTATCACTTCCCCCGAGAAGGTCACTACAACTCGTTAAAGCCTCCAAAGAAATGTACATGTATTTACAATGGGATAAGTAAATGTTTCAAATAGCCTGCAAAATGCTCAAGGTCAGGCATTCAATTGATTTGCAGACTTAGTATTATGGGACAATCACTCAGTTAGATTGTATGCCGAGTGAAGTGGATAACCTCTATTCATGAAACACTAGCCTGACTGTAGAATAAAGATGGGTCACTGCAAGCATTGCCTGTGGAAGCTTAGATTGCTGCCTTCGTTCCCCACTCTTTCCGTTTTCATTTCTGTGTTGTCTGCAAGAATTCAGAAGGCACATATAGGGATTATTACTCTGGTCATTTGTCTTGTGTGTGTATGTGGTGTGGCTGTGGTCAAACTGTTAACCCCTTAATATATTACAATGCATATGAGTTCTGTAAGGGCCTACATACAAGTCATGCATGTACACAACAACTGTATACCATAAACAAAAATATAAGCAGAAAGTAAATAGCTCGGCAAAAATACATCAGCTGTCCAAAGAGTGATTATGCTTACGAATGATGGCTGTTTTGTAGCTATTTCACATTCATTTGATTTTTAAGAGGTATAAACATAAATTGTGCACTGTTTCTAAACCATACAGTCACATTAATTTGTTGCAATGCTTAATAAAAATTCCTTTAAAAAGGAAAGGGCGAGTCAAGGGAAATATCCATGTCAAAGTATGGAAGGGATACAATAAGATGACATTTTGTGGAATGTTTGCAAGTTGACATATGTGATTTTTTTGCACATACTACCGAGCATACTGTACATGAACGTAAGTATTTAACACCGAGTGAACAGGGGCTTCATATCCCTCTTACTCCATTTAATTTAACGATTTTTAAAGGAAAATGGTGACCCATCACATACTATAGAATATACTACATATAAACCCACCACAAATTGGACCACTGCAGACTCACCTTTTTACCAGCAGAAACTGGAAGAAGCAATTCCGGATATTTCGCATGCCGACGGACGTAAAGTATTTTACAGGACTCGGCACACGTACCAACATGAGAATAACAATTTTGTTTTAACTATTATAAAGCATCCAAAATGTAAAGCTCCCGCGTTCAGCAACTTTGTCACCCCCTAAATTGTACTTATTCCACCCAAAGACTTGCAAAAGAAGGTGCAATTGCAATCTATCTATATACTAAGAAATGAGACAAAAGGTCACACGCATCAGTAAAGGTCACACACGGGGGAAATTGCCACCTAGTGCTACTAAAAATGAGATCTGTCTGTCAGCCTATGCGTTTTGAAGCACTTCGACCTATGGAGCTGATGTTTGGCATACAGGTAGAAAACAACCCGGAGGTTTATTTTCAGGTGACCCCCACCCCCAACAAAAAAAATCAAGTTCATCTGCAGGAGGTCAATTTGCATAAAAATTATAAATGCCAAAGGACCGCTAACCTGAGCAAAGAACAAGTCTGGGTCAAAGGTCACACACACAATGACAAAGATTGCTTTAAATTTGGCAAGAAACCCAACTAAACAAGGAAAGCTGAGTAACCACATAGTTACATCTATAACTTGACTGCAGATAATGTTGCAACCTAAAACTACTGCCTCACTGAATAATTTAATAAGTAATGCACTTTTCAACCATGTCTAAATATAATAGTAGATGAGTTTCGTATTTCAGTCATGATCAAAGCAACAGTACTACGCATGCAGCAAAAAAATTTAAGAACCTCATTAAGGTGGACTGACCCATCACAATCCGACCATCATGTCTCATCTAGCCTCCCTTACATAAAAGCAATTAAATCAGTCCAACCGTTTGGAGATGAAAGATTTTAAAAACGTTTTATCATAACACAAAATGAAAAACATCTAAAGAGACATGAGATATTTCCAGAAGAAGCGCCCCAATTTTCTCGAACCGTTTTTTTTTACATATTTGAAATGCTTACCAATGTATTAGATAGCACGTGAAGTGCATAAGCAGGATACGCCGTCTTATGTAATAAGATGATGATTTGAATAGTTTCTGCGGGCAAGACAGAAGTCAAAAGCATGTTTTCATAAGGAAACATGACGATAGCAAGCAAGACAAAACAAGGTTTGCGGTTTCTTTTGACATTTTTTTGTATCAGAAGAAAATACTATTTTCTTATACCCGGTGAGAAAAAAATATGGGGCAAAGGTTGGAAATTATGGCGAAAAGTGTGCCCCATTTTGGTCGACAATAATTGTACATAGTACTTATGGGGCGTACAAAATCACGTTTTAGCCTCACAGCCAAATGATGGAACTATGGTGCGAAACTTTACAGATGGGGTTTTGGGGTGAAGCCTGGCGATCTATCAAGATGAAAACTTGATATCCTTAATTCGGGCCATCCCCCTTAAGCATTCAGTTAATTCAATGCACTCATAAAGATTTAAAGACAGCCTGTTAACCAGCAAAATCACTGTAATAAAATACAAATAAAAATATTCCTTGACAACATATACTAATTTCAATTTTTCGTCAATATTTCATTTTTTACGTGTTAAAAGCTAACTGGCGATTTCGGGATTTGGGATTTCTTGGCGCAATCGCCTGTTGCTGGTACGCCCTCTATCTTTGTTTTTCTTTTAGTGTTACCCCGTGGTTTTATTTCAAACAGCCTTCATGACGGTAGCATGTGGGAAGTGTTGATCCTTGTATTTCTACTCTTTGAACATTAATCTCTTTTCATACAGTACGTTATGTTTTCGCTGGGCATAATCTTATTGCAGTGTACAATCATATGACGTAAAACTGCCACAAAATTTCATAAACTATAATACATTAGATTTTAGAGGATATAAATGGCACAAATATTTCTGAACACTGCATTTGAAAAGTAGGTCCAAACCAATGCGAATATGAGCGGGTAGCCTGTAGGATACCCTCGCCCAAAAAGTGGAAAAAACTGGTATGATTGAAAAAATATATTGTGTTGGGTTTTATTGCATCTGTTTGGCATTCTCACACCAACAGACTTCCTGATGACTAGGGGTGGGAGTTTTTACAGAAAAATAATATCCTGTCAGAAAATAGTGAACTCCATGTACAAAAATCACCTGCTTGAGGACCCAGAAAAATAAAACCAAGTGGCCTTTTAATTTGTAAACAAGGCATGTCACATTGATTCATTACAATAATACATTATTATGCCATTGAATAATGTTGTAGTTTGTGAATGGGTCTCTTGTCTCCTGACTATTGATGTATTAAAGGGGCTTGTTCCGATTTTTGTAATCATTTTATTTATGATATGATGAGATCCTGTTACTTGCATACGCTCATCGCCAAATATTGGGGGAAACAAAAACCCAAAAAACCAAAACCATGTGGTTGTTGGTAGAAGGATAATGCATATTATAATTGCCCTATTCACTACTGTGCGAATAGTGATGGTTTAACCTTAAAACGGCAGTTTTGTTGGGTTTGCCAGCTATAGCTGGCAGGACCACTTAGCAATCCGTTGTGCGTGTGTATGTATGTGTGTATGTATTTGTTTTTTGGTGTTGTGTGTGGGGTGAATGTGTGTGTCAAGTTTTGTTTGAAATTGACTAAATGAAAAGTTTAAACTTCAATTTGAACCAACTTCTGTCATAGTGCACAATGGGAGTCCCTTCATATGTTGATGAGGTCAAAGACATGTGGCAAAGGGTCAACTGGTCATGTGAGGTCAAGTTGAAAAATGGGCTACAAAATGTAAAATTGATCTCAAAATGAAAACTAGAAGTTCAATGGACCAAACTTGTCATAGGTGCACCATGTAATCCCTCATATGTGAGAGATCAAAGGTCATGTGCAAGGGTCACGAAGGGTCATGGGGCGGGCCCAGCTGATATTCTCCTACCTCTGGAACACTAGCGAGCGCGAAAGCCGAGAAACGCGAAATTTAGTTTGTCCCTATCTTGGAATGAAATAGATGTAGAAGGCTGAAATTTCAGGATGAGAAAAATAAGGCCTTTCCGATACAACATCGTATTACTTTGGGGATAGTCAGGCGATCGGAACAAGCATCCGTAATAGTCGTGCACATTTACTGGTTTTCCTACTGAAAAAGAAACTCAATATAGTATGGATGTGCCCATAGTAACATGTGCCCTACATAAGTAGGGCACATGTGCTGCAGCGGATCAGCGCTCGCCTCATAAGCATAAGGTTGTGGGTTCGAGCCCCGCTGTCGCCAATGTGTTTTGCACTTGGGCAAGGCACTTTACCTCGCTTGCCTCTCTCCACCCAGGAGTACAAATGGGTACCGGCATATGCTGGGAATGCAAAAAGACTCGCTGTGCGGGAGGAGTGGCGAACCCCACAGCAACATTATATGAAGGAGTCTGGCCCAAACGCCAATGACAGAGAGATGGGCACTCTGCCTGCGGGTGCACCATTTGCATTTGCAACATGGATACCCTATGGATTTGCCCATAATGGTATGCATCCATGATTATATGGAAGCACAAGACAGTTGCTCTAAAATGGCTCTTTACATACATTTTGGACTTATGAGGTGTTTTTCTGGACCTCTACATAGTCTATACTACTAAAACATCCTACCTGAGACATAATCGGGTACATGTATCTGGGAGAATAATTCGCTGAAAGTAACACCCCTCCTGGGACTTATGCCATCATTTTTGTCTAGTATGCCAACAAGTTGTTTAGGCCTAAGGCAACACCTGTAAGCCATAAGAATTATTGTCTTAGTGAGTGTGCTTAACAGCTCATTTCAGGGTAAGTACCAGGAGCATTTATGTTTTTGAATTGATTATTGATAAAACATTTGAACTCTTTGCTGTTACAGGGGTTCCTGGTCAGTGCTGATCCCTATGATGGGTGCTCTCAGATAGCCCCACCACCAGACACCAATCATACCATGCAGGCAACTTACATTGCTCTCATAAGACGTAATGACTGTGACTTTGATGAAAAAGTAAGTACAGCTATGAATCTCATTTGTGCTAATAATTTCTTTAACCTCTTTGAGCAGGCGACATTAAAAATCCACACTTATACAGACACGTGTGGTTAATTATGTGTTCTTCATGTCAATGTAGGTATTGTTCATAATGTTACTTTATTTTTATTTTTTCTTTATTTTTATTTTTTAATTTGGTTATTTTTGCGTTTAGAATATCATGAGTTCCTCAAAAGAATCGCTGCTTGTTTTCATGACTTTACAAATTCTTTGCAGTATATATTTGTGTAAATTCAACATCTCATTTTTTTCTTTAAGTTACAAAAACAAAACCTTGGTAAAAATAAGTACTTAAACACATTCAAATGTTCTAAAACAATTTTCTTGACTTTTTTAAGAAAAATCTTTGAGAAAGGTTTAAATTTCTGCTGAAGATAAATAACCAAAACTGCAACCTAAAGGAGTTAACATGATTCTGATGCTTGCTTAAAACCCCCTGGACACAACCACCTGTGATACAATCTCTCTGATTGGCTCATTACAGGACACAACATGAGATAGCCCTCTGAGTAACCAATCAAAATAGTGCTTCTATATCTCTGTGTAAACCATTCTACCATTCTTACCATATCTCTGATTTGCTCATTACATGATATTACCTGCCAAGTAAGGCATAAAAAATATTGTTTGTTTGGCGTAACCCGACCGACCCTAAAAAAACTGCCGACTCAAAGTTTTATGCACTTAGCACAAAAAAAAAAAATCCTGCCGACCGACCATCCTTTATTTTCATCACATTAAAAAAAATATTTTTTTTACCAACACAAAGACAAAAATAACAAACAAGACACAAAGTAACTACACAAGTAAATAAAGATCTTGTGTTAGTCATTGAAACAGTATTAAAAAAACTGTGTCGGTTCGGCCATGCATAATTTTAACAAGAAATAAGAACACAAGATTTAAGGATGGATTTATAATGGTTTTCTAGTTTTAAGTTTGCACTTTTATTACAGAAACATGTTTAAAAGAAAATCTCATAACTGAATAAAGTAATGTTTGATACATGAGCATACGATTGCATTAGAACCCATCACCTTGTTTACAAATTGACTCCCGTTGACCTTTAACCTTGGGTGTGGACATTGAACTCACATAGTTCTAAGCTTTAATTTACAAGGTTACACCTTCCTGTCATTTCAAATAAAAGAAACATAGAAAAAACGCCAATTGGGCGAAAATGTGTTAAAACTGAATCCCCAAGTTTAAGCTTTACTTTAACATAGGTTACACCTTCCTTCATTTCAAATAACGAAAATAAAAAAAACGCCCAATTGGGCGCAATGTTTTAAAAATGATCCCCCAGTTTAGAGCTTTAAATTTTAACAATAGGTGACACCTTCCCGTCATTTCAAATAAAGAAAATAGAAAAACGGCCCAATTGGGGCGCAAAGTTAAATCTTAATACCCAAGTTACAAGCTTTAATTTAACATAGGTTACACCTTCCTGTCATTTTCAATAAAGAAAATCGAAAAGGCAAATTGGGCGCAAAATTGTTCGAACTGAATTCCAAGTTATAAGCTTTAATTTAACATAGGTTACGCCTTCCTATCATTTCAATAAAGAAATAAAAAAACGCCCAATTGGGCGCAAAATGTGTTAAAACTGAATCCCCAAGTTATAAGCCTTTAATTTAACTGTTTACACCTTCTGTCATTTCAAATAAGAAAATAGAAAAAACGCCCAATTGGCGCAAAATGTGGTAAAACTGATCCCCAAGTGAGAACCTTTAATTTAACCATAGGTTACCCCTTCCTGTCATTTCAAATGAAGAAAATCGAAAAACGCTCATTGGGTCGCAAAAATGTGTTAAAACTGAATCCCCACTTACAGCTTTAATTTACCCTAGGTTACACCTTCCTGTCATTTCAATAAAGAAAATAGAAAAAAACCCAATTGGGCACAAACGTGTTAAACGGATCCCCAGTTAGAGCTTAATTTAACATAGGTACAACTTCCTGTCATTTCAAATAAAGAAGATAGAAAAAACCCCAATTGGGAGCAAAATTGTTAAAACTAATCCCCAGTTATAAGCTTTATTTACTAGATACACTTCCTATCATTTTCAAATAAAGAAAATCAAAAAACGCCCAATTGGGCGCCAAATGTGACAAAACTGAATCCTCAACTTCTAAGCTTTAATTTAATGTAGGTTTACACCTTCCTGTCTTTTCAAATAAGATGTTACCTCCAACTTAGTCTGTAAATAATATAACACAATATGGTAAAAGCTTCACTATTACGTCGTATAACTCTACGTGGCCTGATCATGTCTTACTTATAACTCTCCATTGTTACTCACACGTATCTATCCCTGCAACGTTTTACCCAAACTCAATCAACAAGCAGTCTTACAGAGACTAAAATCAAAGAAATGCGTTTTTAAGGCCATTTCAAAACATGCCAATGATGTTTTCTTTGTCTGGAATTGAATCGCCATTACACACCCAACACTAAAACTCCAAAATTATAGTTAGTAGTTAGATCATTTTCATAAAAGAAAATTAATGAATGACCTTCAGCTATGGAAATAGACTCCTTCGCAATTGTGAGAGCAGTGGTTTCTATCGTCGGGTCGCTAAGGCGACGCGACAAAAAAGCATTTAAATAGTAGCAGTCTTTTTTCATTCGAGTAAGACATGAGAAGATCTACAAAAAAAAATTAAAAAAATGCGACCGACCCTGATATTTTTCTCTGTTACGCAAACAAACATTTTTTTTATGCTAAACCAATAAAAATATTATTTTATGCTGATAGATGGCAGCTGGTGCCCAGGGGTGGTTATTAAAACACGGTTGCTTTGAGTCCAGTCTGGAGAAGGCACTATGGGCAAATACTAAAAATAATGATAGTATTATAGTAGATTCACCCATTCATGTCACAGAGGAAAAGTTTTGGACAATGGTCGATTCGTTGGGATAGGAGGCAGGAAAGGAAACTGTGGCCCGATCCACCGGTTTTAATGACCGAACTAAGCTATGCTATCTGGGCATTTCATTTGACTTCATTTTCACATAGTGGTCAAGACGTTTGTGTTCAGTAAAAAAAGTTCAAAAAAAGTAACAAAGTCAGGAACATTCACCGACCTGTTACATTTGAAAACATTGAAGCAAATGCGAATAGCCGAAGTTGATGAAGCTATAAGCGCTTACGTTGATTGACTGCTTCATTCAAGCATAGATTGATTTTTCCTATGGTATTGTTCCATCTTTTCAGTAGATTTAGTGTGGAATTTTACGTTCCAACCACTGCACAGTTGCCCTCATTCAATGCTCATCCCTTCGGAAAAAGTAATAGAGGTGGGAACGATGGGTTGAAATCTACTATAATAATAATAGAACTCTGGCAATGAGGGGTAGCCATATAATATAATGCATAGCGGCCTGATATTGATATTTTGAAAGGAAAACATTGAAGCCTCTAATAGTAATGAATATACTTGAATGTTGGATTGTGTCAAGAAGTGCAAGGTTGACAATTGCGATAAACATAATTTACACACCTTGAGCATTTCTAATCGCCAATGTGCCCTGTAAAAAAAATTATGGTGTTAGTGGAAAATATGAAAACCCTTGTTGCTGTTGTATGTGCTACCGCAAGTATGCAGTGTTGCCGGGAAAAGTGATGGTATTTCAGGGAACAGGACGCAGGTGTATGTATGACAGATCAGTGGCTATGATGTACATGTCATATTCATTTGTTGCCAGGGAAAATGTTGGAGTCGAGCCCAATGGGTGAAATTAGGAATGCTACTGTAGAAGGTGCACAGTAATTGTTGGAGTCAGTAGCCCAATGTGGGTGACATTATGTAATTGCTACTCTTGCAGGCTTGCACAGTAATTGTTGGAGTCAGTAGCCCAATTGGGTGAATTATTGTAATTGCTACTCTAGAAGGTGCACAGTAATTGTTGGAGTCAGTAGCCAATTGGGTTGACATTTTGTTTGTATCTAGAAGGTGCCACAGTAATGTTGGAGTCAGTAGCCCAATTGGTTGGTGATGACAGGAATGATATCTGAGGTGCACAGTAATTGTTGGAGTCAGTTAGCCCAATTGGGTGACATTATGTACATTGCTACTCTAGAAGGTACAGTAATTCTCAAGCTTCTTTTGCCACTGTTTTGTTTATGTCATGTATGTGAGACACTAGGGAGATACTGTGGGTGGTGTTTCAGATGCATTCCCTGATGATTTGGGCCACTTCTTTTGGCACTGTGACGTTAACAACTTAGAAAAATTTCGGTTTTATGCAGGGGCAATGATATTAAAAGACAGTGCCTAATTTTCACGCAAGAAGCAAGATGTGTGGAAAGTTTAGGCATTGTTTTCGAACATCGCAACCAGATAAACCTGAAAAATAGAAAGGTTCGTAACTTTATTGTTAAGCCATGGGAATGAAAAAGTCAGATTTACACCCACCACCCCTGCTGAAAGTTTTTTTTTGTTAAAGAGTTTTCATTATTTTTAAGAATTTTCATTATTTGCATAAAAAATTGCTTTTCAATGACACACACACACACACACACAAAAATCAAATTGCAAATCATCACACAGCTGTAAAAAGGCCGGGTACAATTATGCATATAGTGCACTCGCATCATAGTGCAATTTAATCTTCCCTTGAGGTGGAATTATCCCTTCCAAAGGCTAAAAATAAAACTGCAAAATGAAATTGAGGAAAAAATACTTTCCTATTGCTTTTTTGTTTGACAACAATCCAAGCTTCCGTTCAAAAGTTACGGTCGAAATGTAACTTTGCAATTGAAATTTCTTATGATATTCTTTGTATTTTATTGTTTTCTTAAGCTTTGATATTCAATTTATTCCACTTTAAAACCAGTATCATACATAAGAAATATAAGAATTTCAATTTGCTAGTTACATTTTCGACCATAACTTTTTTAGGTAAGCTCCGATTTTTGTCAAACAAAAGCAATAGAAAAGTATTCTTGTCCTCAATTCATTGTGCCAGTTTTTTATTTAGCTTTCTGAAGGGGTAATTCCATCTTGAGTCAGTCAATTTCTTGCGCGCACCTGAGTGGCGACACCGTTTGTGTGTGCGTCAGCGCTTTCAATCAACCCTCGCGATTTAATGCTGTGGCCACTGAATATCAAACTGACGTCACTGACCGGAGGAAGTTAAATGCACTATAGACACTGAATGCAGCAACAAGGTGTTTCTATCCTTTGTTGTGATCAATATTTCAGCTCCGAAAACTCATGAACTATCACAAGTCAACCAGTGAAATTGCATAATCAATACTGAAATAATAGCAACATGCTATTTAAAAAATGTTACTGAAAAATGTGTGGACACAAATCTAAAACTTTTCATTCTCATGACCTATCCACATGAAGTTGATTGTGAATGGAATTAATGCAGGGGCCTTATATGGAGGAGAGAGAAATAATACCTACAGAGAAATAGCATGCTTGAATGTACTCTTGACTAGCATGCTTGATAGTATGATTACATGGTTTGATGTTTGTTTGATTTCTTTGATACAGGTACTGAATGCACAGCGTGCAGGTTACTTGGGTGCCATAGTACACAACGTCGGCTCCAATGGGCTAGTACCCATGAGTGGGGCTAAATGTAAGTGATAACCATTTAGATTTAGAGAATAAAAGATGAGATTTTTTGTTTTGGCCATCTTAGATGGTGTCATAATGGATGGGCATCCAATATTTTGAGTGGTGGATGCCGGCGCATCTCATTCTTATTTAGAATTGTGTAAGTTTTGCTTTTTATCGACATAATTTATTTGTCAAAAATATTCTAACATCGTCCTTTTTTATTAATTTAAATAATTGCACTCTTGAAAACAAATGTTTCAATCCAAGGAACCAAAGTCATCGCACAGTGATCGTCACGCTGCGTAATTGCATTTGCGTACCAACGCGAAATGCACGACGCAGTATAAACGCGCTGCTTTCGTGTGTCATATATTCGACTACACCGCGTAATTGCTGCACACACTATCCATCTATTACCCAGTAATGGATGGGCGGAGCTTTGACCTAATCCAATCAAATTTCTTGCTAACAAGATAAACCACGCCCACTGAATAAGAATAGAACTTTCAGGATCCATGGACACGGCTGAGTAGAGATTTCTTCATTTGTTACACTTTCGTACCACTACTTCATCCTCATCATATATCAACACCGATTTGTAAAAGTTTTGAAAGTTAATTGCAAGGATAAATACACCCAAATCAACCAGAGCGAAATGGCCCATCACCTGGAATTTGATTTAAAAGCCTGGGAAAAAGACCAGGATAACACCTACCAATCGAAATTCTGTGGGAAGCCTGCTGTGACCATATATCACATGATTTCAACTGTTTATCTTGATCACATATCCCACAATTCCAAGTGTTGCTGACACAAATCGATTGATATTCTTAAGTGGTGTTGATTGTATGGCCCCTGATTATCAATCATTTATGCTCTCATATTGCCAGAAATCGTAAAAATTGACAAATCGATCTTCAATCTTCATTGTTTTTTTTTGGGGGAGGGGGGTTTGGGTGTGGACAATACACTTTAAAAATATATTAGGCCTAAATGCCACCCATGGAATGCTGCAATTGAAGATTCGTGACTTTGCATAAAACTCTTTAACAATCGATATAAATCCTTTTTTCTCCCCCCGGCCAAAATGGCATGGGGGATTTTGTCATAGCAGATCCTGTCGTCTGTCCGTCAGTCTGTCTGTGTCCACCTGTAACCATCAGACCCCTGACCCGATCTAGATGACACTTGCACCACAGGACCTTAGTACCTAGGCCAGAGGTCAAAGGTCATACTTTGCATATTTCAGACTTTTGCCTCTTATTCCTCAGAAAACTTGTGCAAACTCTCTCTTACTGTCTGTCTCCACTTGTGCAAACTCTCTCTTACTGTCTGTCTCCACTTGTGCAAACTCTCTCTTGCCAACCGGCCATGGGGATCTCACAAGTTTGACTAGCAGTATTTTTGTTATCGTTATTTTGCAGATGCTGGGCAAGTGTTTATTCCGTCAGTATTTGTTGGTGAACATGATGGGCTGAAACTAGCCTCTGAATTTAATTATACAACAGGGTAAGTATCAAAGTACTCAAGTCTCATTTACAGAGGCCAAGGTTGATAATCACTTCACACACTGACATTTTGATGAATTGGATTCACTTTGACTGTACAGAGATCAAGGTCCCAAAGCAGTGATCCAGAAATTAGGAGGTCAAGTTCACTTGATTTTGAAGTAACCCTTTTCAGTGAATATCTATGTAAATCCTAGATATTAATCTAAATCATTACAGCACATTGAGTGTAAGCTGCATTTCAAACAAGCATTTAAGCCTCAAACCAAGGCAGTAGTTGAGAGAAGTTTTCTTCGGGAATCAAGATGTTTTCAATACAAGAAGAATAAGGATGTGGTCAGTGATAAATGGATTTAACTCCATTTTAACCAAAATATCAAAATTATCAGAAAAATGTGGACTTGCCAGTACAAACAAAGACACAACTTTATCAAGTCAATGGCTAGTGAAACACAGATCTGGTTGGTCAGGCCCAAGTGCCACTCAGCAATATGTAAAATTAGGGGAGGTTGTCAAAATGAGATTGAGATGGAGTGTCTGTGTCACTTGAATCTAACAATAAGAGCTTGATCTAAATTGATAAAAATAAATACGTCTGGATTTGGAATTAAATTTCAGATGAACATGTGATAGAAATGTGGAAGTTTTGGATGAATAGTGCAGACAAATTGAAACAAAATTTACGATGTGTATTTATCTATACATCTTATTAATAGATTCAACCATCGGTCATTCATTCTTTTTCAAGGTATGGGCATGCAGGACGATGTGCAATTAAAATTCCATGCTAAATCTATTGAAATGTGTAGTCCAATAGGAGAAAAAATCAATTCTTTGCTAATGAAACATTCAAGTCATAATGCATTTATAGCTACATTATCTCTCAAAAAACATCTGGTTACCCCTACCGACGTCCGAATGGACGTAAGTCCAAAGATATTATTCAGTGCAGTGGATATCATCGTATAGACTTGGGGATTGCGGGGTGATGTTCTTTACCGATTAGAAAACATGGAGTCAGTTTTCCCTTCCACATATACCCCTTTCATTCGAAAAACAAAACAAAAATAAAAACAAAACAAAGCAATTTAACTCTTTTGGAGTAAATACCACAAACAGACAAACCAACAAACAAGCCAAACAAAAAAACAAGGACATGTATCTCATACACCGCGCTCTATGAGTTAAGTTTAGAAAAAAAATGTTAGTAAACCCATAAAAATCCATAACCAAAGTTGCCATTATAAGTTACCTATTCCAAAACAAAAATAATCCTGCCTTTGTTGAAAATTGTAAATTAGTTAAGGAAATTACGTTGTTTAGCCCTCCAAATTGTTTAAGAAGGAAATTCGGACTTGAACAAATTCGGACTTCGGTAGGAATGCGAAACATATTCCGACTAATCCTATTTGCTTCAATGGTATTCAATGTAACAGGTGAGTTGACCGTTCTGACTTTTGGCACCCGCCTTTCAGATACGAGGAATACAAAGTCTTTGCACTTCTCTAGTTAAGATGATGTAAACATGAAAGGACAGATTATCTTAGATACGTTCATGAAACAGTGTGAACGGATATTACAATTTATGAGTAATTAATTTGCCCACCTCACTTGTACCAAAGATATATCGATTTTTGAGGGAGCCAAATCCGGTCTCCTCTCCCAACTAATCACACTGTCCAAATTGTCCCCTCTGGTGACACGATGGGTTTGAATCTCATATTAGAGTGCATGATGCAACATGAACACATAGAATTTGGGTGTTGACAAAAAAGAGAAAATCTTCTTAAGTTATGCCTTTTACTGTATTCTGCATCAGCTCTGAGACAAACGTTTGTTCTCTTGTTTTTCATAAAAATATTTAGGAAATAAGTTCTTGCAACAAAATTTTAATCACAAAGATAATTTAAACGACTGAAGCCACGCCAAGCCAAAATTAAAAAGCAATATTTGTATTAAAACCCCAATTAATTTGGTACCCTATACATATATTCCAGTAATCTGATGTGTTTTAAAGCCAAGATTAGAACATTTTTGAAGAGCGCCCTCAAGTTTCAAACATTTTGAGATTCTTTCTTACACGGTTGCTAGTAAACTAACCTGTGAATGGTGAAGCCTCCAAAAAATGTCTGTGTACAAACGCAAGGAATTTTGTAATTAGAAATAATGTAATAGCGGGATCCCCGATAATAATTTCAACGGCTGCTGGAAACGGCCTTCCAATGTGAAATAGCCGGGAAGGAGGAATAGCGCCATGTACAATATACGATCATTCATGTAGTTGTTTTAATTGGTTCAGGCAAGTCAAGTTACCGGTTCTTTCTTGAGGTGGCACTATTTCATCATGGAACGGACATAAAAGTAAGCATTTCCAAGCTCCAGCCGTTAAGTTCCAATCTGGGATCCCAATTTTAACTTTACAAAATCAGCTTATTTTATGATAAATACGCATTTTTAGCATTTCTCGTTTGCAGGATAGTTTCGTAGACAATTACCACAAATAAACTCTGCAAAAAATACAAATTTGAAAATTAGGGAGCTCTCTTCAAAAAATGTGCTAATATGCGTTAAACTGCCAAAAAACTGATTTGAATACGCTACTCTTCTTGTGCCAAATACTAACCCTTGCAAAATTTACTTGTGGTATGGGACATCCTATGTTGCATGTGGGTTGTTCCTAGACCCTCAACGATATGTGGCTTGAAGTGCAGATATATGTGAACTTTATGACATTAGATCAATTTGTTCAAGTAGAAGGAGTCTTTTGAAGAAGTTATCAAAAGAGAAATCCCATGCACATGTAAACGGTTAGAAACAAATTTACTGCCAATGTTTAAGACTTGTTCAAATTAAAGCCACAAAACAACTTCATGACACTACTATTTCCCCGACAGTCCCTTTTCTAGAAAAAGTTGGCCTGTCAAGATTGCCATGTGGCTGAAGTTCTAGCCTATCCCTTATATGGCACTTGCTTGTTGATTATTCAGAGAGTAACTCTATATTTTTTTCCTTGTCCCTGTTGATCTTTTTATTCCTGCCATCCCAGGTCACCAGTAAAATCACACCAGGGTTTGTATTTCCCTACCATATATATCTGATACCATTTGCCAGTATAGTAGGCGGTTTGTTTCATTCTAATGGTTGGTTTTATGGTAAGTTATGAGTATGGTTACAAGCTGCTATGTCACAAAACTGGGGGCTGCAGCAGTTCAGTGAAACCTACAATACACTTAGCTGAGAAGCTGAACTTTGCTATCTGGGTATCATCACAAATTCTCGCTATCCTTTTGTGTCATTTTTTGTACCATTAATTTTCAGTGGGCTGCTGTTCACATGTTTTATAAGGGTGAGGTGGCCCGAGCGGTCGAAGGTGCTGAACCGTCGGCAGGGGTTAATATCGACCTAGCCACGCTGGTTTGAGCTCTGTGAGAGTTGGGTTTCTTGGTTCATACTCAAATATTCTCTAAGTCGGAAATTGCATAACACACAGTGTTAATATGTGAAAGGGAATTTATCCTCGCTCCCACTCATTGCATAGAATGTGCAGGTATATGCAATGGGTGCCCGGCGCCCTCATGGTTCGGAGAGTCATTTAAAGCTGTTGGTCCCGTATGTGTAAGTGGAATCAATCCTGAGCATGTAAAAAGTTGCAGACCTCATCAAAAAGAGTAGGGAATTAATCCCGGGTCTGTTGCCTGCACTCATCACTCTAGGTTCCCCAGAGTCATCTAGTGTGATGCCTAAGGACACCCACGTTACTTGGGGTCTTATTTGATCCAGATCCGGATTTATGTGATAAAATCTAGTTCCGATGTATGGTAAGATACAATTTATAATGGCCAGGATGCATTTTGGAGCACATGCCTCCTATAGTTATATGTGACTAGTGTCATTGAAGACTTTTAAGACAAATCAGTGAATAAACGAGTGAATTATCAAAAGAGTGATAAGATAATCCTTGATTTGAACATCCTAGAACAGAAATGAAGTGTACATGGTATTGTTTGGTACAAAACTTGAATTTGGCTCACAAAATGATCACCAAAAATCATTTTGACATCCTGTGTATAATGTTTTATTGATTTTTATGTAATGGTCACATTTGGCTGTAACCATTGTTTATAGGATATGCCTCGTTTGGGGTTATGGAGCATGATAAAGGAATTTAGTTGATGATTCTGAGTATATTTTAGCAAAACTCAATCCCGTTATCAAATTATTTGGTACTTATATGACCAAATGTCACCAGTGTGCCAACCAGCTACAGAGCCCTTTGGTTTGTGACTGTGGTCCTGTGGTAACCAAATCCCACAGCCTCAATCCAAGGTAAATGTTTCAGTAAGTGTGATCCTACTTTCATCATTTTGATGCAGAAGACACATTGGTTTCCGATGTTTTTCATGATACCAGGATTTATGATGAGAGTTCATAGTTTAAAAGGTATTTTAGGGGATCATGAACCATGCCTGAGGAATGGATACAAAAGCAGGCATGTGTGTAAGGCATGTAAAATCGGTGACATTGTTAAGTAGGGATCATGGGTTACCTTATGTAGGATTTTAGATGGATACAGCGTTGGCACACAGTAAACTTTGGAATTGTGCCCAATTCACATTCTTAGACTTGGATACATTTTGCATAAAGAGCACTATCAGTGATTTAACTTGAAATAGTCAAAATATTTGAAATTTGCAAATAGCTTAGATGTGAAGGATTAGTCTCTAGAATTCTCTTAAGTACCTTAAATATTGACAGAAAAGTAAGAAACCGTAGTATTCAAAGATATGAATCTCCATGCAGTTATCGTGTTGTACAAATTGTCCGTACGGACAATATGAATATTGACTAAAATATCTGATTCTGCCCTTATTATGTTTCTTTCAGTCTTAGCACTTGTAGGGTATGTTAGCATAGCTATACTTGTTCAGACGTGCAAAATCTGATTTTTGATGATTTTTTTTGATTTTCTGATTTAGCCAATCACTGGAGTACCTTTAAAACAACATTTCTAGTAGTGGTAGTCATATTTGGAACTTCAGGTAATACAATTCTGCTGTAAATCCTTGTTCAATACAAATTGAAGTAATCATTACGGAAAAGATCAGAAGATTGCACAATTGCACAGAATTATATTGTAATCCAAACAATTCTCTTGGCACATACTTTTGAAAATGGCTATACTATTAGTTTAAGTAATTGGAGTCTCCTAATCCATGAGCTTAATGTTAACACAGTGTAAAACATGGGTTAAGCTTGTGCTGGCATGCAGGTCATGGTATTAATGACAGGCAAGATTATGTCTTCCTGTAAGCTGACAGCTTTTTAGTGCACTTTAACTCATGCATCACTTTAAGGTGCACCTTTAACTCAATGCAATCTAACTCATCCTTCATTCTTTCACATATTGTATATGACAGTTAACTTACTTTGCAAATTCTTAACTTAATTCTAGAGGCTTATTTGTAGTCTAATTAACTACTGCACAGACAATCACTCTCAAAGAAGGGGGAAATCTTGTGAATTGTTAATTACATCATCTGCATGCCAGCAAAAAGTTAGCCCATTTCACCTGTGATCTGATTAGTAGACCTTACACACACATTGTGGTGGTGATGTGGAAGAGTTTCTCTCATTTGTTGCAATTTAAGAGGTGAAGGGGTTGAGTGGGTGGGTATGAGATACAAGGCTAGACCCATATGTACCCCCAGTTCCACAAAAGAGGCAAAAATCACTGTTTGACTTTTTTTAATAAAGAAGATATAAAATTAAGAGAAAATTTGACAAGAAAGTGCACTTTTTGTGATGAGAGCTTAAAAAAATAAAAAGGACCACTTTGGGGATTAGGTCCCCTCTTTGTCAAATATAGAGAGTCCTGTACTCCTTTAAACAAATCCTGCCCTTTATGAGGTGAATCAACCCATTATAAAAATGATCAATGAATGAGAGACTCTCAAAACTTGCATGGTTTGCTCTAGTCACCATGAGTTGACACGTCACTTCTCTTGCAAATAAAAGCTAACAGACAAACATATCCCTTCAATATTCTTGCAAAAACATTTGGAAGTGGCATGCTACTTGAAAATAGATGTTGGTTACATCCTTTTGTGCTGTGTGTGACTCATAAGGATAAGTTAAAGGCCGACTCAGAGATTCCCCAATGAGGGTGCCCTCAATTTTCTAACAAATCATGTGGTTTTTTTTTAATTTATTTTTGAAATCATCTCAAATCGAAGTCCTTCATATAGAAAATCACAACTTAGTTATAAAATTTTGGATCCATGAAAACAAAAAATCCAATTCATCTCAAACTTTGGAATTGAGCATTGTAGGTGACTATCTTAGCTGTAGTTGACTATTTTTAATTAATACCTAAAAAAATTATATTTCAAAATCTCTGAATCGACCTTTAAAAAAAGTGACAAAAGAAAATGTACAAAACATCACTAAAGCCCACAGAAAGGTTCTTTGTTAAGAGATGGATGTGTCAATTCAAATTTAGTTGCAGTACAGTCGTGCATGTTTGGGTTTTGTCATAAAAGTGTCGTTGTTTTTTTTCTTTTACCTATCCCCCTTCTCCTTGCTCCATCTGATTGTCTGTGCATCCCTCTCTTCGTCTGTCCGTCCACACATACACCTGTTTGTTGGGCGCACGCAGAAGTCCAGTGAAATTAACACCATACATACAATGCCACCTGGTATTACCTCTTTTCCCTTTCTAACTGTGACAGCTACATGCCTGCTCTCTTTTCAATTTACTGGTACGTGAGGCAGTAAGAAGTTAAAATGGACTGATTTTAATAAACTAAGTATAATGTTTATCTTTTTATTTATAATGCATCTTTGAGTGCCCATTTCAATCCGGGTACTTGTACACCTCAAATCAGCTAAAACATAGGTTAAGAGCGTAATATCAATAACAGAACTTCACTTATCTGTGACATTGCACCCCGAGCTTAAATGTTGTGTAATCGGGGCATTTTTACGATCGAAATGCCCCCATTTGCCGTAATTTTAAAACATCAGTGCCTTTGTTGTTTTTTGGTCCGTGTATTTTTCTACATTTCTTGTAAGATTAACTTCACAGAAAAGGTATAGTTGTTATTGTAAGTTTTTTTAGCACTGCCCGCGACGCGAACGAACACAACATTTTTGTAAACAGAACAGGACTTTAAAAGCAGGATATCTAGATTCTAAATTTCAGTTTGAATACAATCGCTGCTATAAGCATCTACATTGAGGTTATACTTGTCTACTCTATTCTGAGAGTAAGTATTTCCTCCATAGCAGTCATTTGTCAGCCACAAATTTATTATCAATATGTAGCAGAACAAAATATCACAGTGAATTGAAAGGAAACGAAAAGCACACTCTCCGTTCCCATCTATTCCCTTAAATCATGACTTGTCACCGGAAGAAAAACTTTTCAAGAGGGCCACTGAATCGAGAAAGATCAATTGAGGAGTTCTCTAAGAAATGGCAGCGCACAGATGTAATCACATGGACATCTAGGCATTTACAACCTTCTTGCACTCACATAATGAAACTTAAGTTAGCAAGAAAACTAGCAAAAAAACATTTTAACAGGTGGTATGAAGTTGAACCTGGGAATGTTAGAAACTCTTGATGTTAGTGTTAGTGTAGTTGCATGGTGACATATTGCATAGTGGCTTAGTAATATAATTTAGTGGGAATGTTTGCCAGGTTGATGATATACCTTAACTGTACCATTTTGAGTATAAACCCGTGGTACAGTCTGGCCCATCCAAACATTCTGCCTCCATCCGTGCAGAGACCCAAAATTTTGTATAACACGAACGGTAAATTTCATTCTCAGATAAAATTTTGAGAATAAAATTGCATAATGATTAAAATATCAAAAATTGTTTTAAAAAAATTGGTTTTCAACTCCTCAAAGATTGAAAGGTCCATAAGTTGTTCTAAGGCAACTTTTCAGAAATTTACTGCAAGTGATGTTGAAACTGCTCACGTAAAACTTAAAATTGATTCAACTAAAAAAGAAGAGAAAATTTTTTCTTTTTTATCCCCCTGGCTTGAAAAGCAGAGGGGATATGGCGCTAGTGTCCGTATGTGTGTGTGTGTTCCAATTTGGTTAGGTTTTTGTTTGTTCAAGGTCTTCTTCAAAAAGTTAAATCCAATTTAAACTTTTATGTTTTGAGAATCTTCCGTCGCATATTACTATACACATTGTAAAACCCAATAAAATGAGAGTTGAGTCATCAAACGGCCAGCAGAAAGCCTGGGTGCCCAATTTTTTTCCAACCACTTCGGACTCCAATCCCCTATCCATAATGCTATTTAGTCTCTCACACTGTAGAATAGGATTGTCCACCCTACTGGTGGAGAATATACAACATTTATTTATCAGTCATGCTGATGATTGGGTTGGTACATTTTTTAATGATGTTTCATCCATTTTGGTGGTGGGGGTGGTCATAAAGTTGAGTTTTCCATGGTTTGGGTGGTTTCCAGTATTGCTGTTCACAGTAGGTGATCTATGTCTGGATGGTTCCCAGTGTTTGGATGATTCCCAGTGTTGGATGGTTCCCAGTGTTGGATGGTTCCCAGTGTTGGATGGTTCCCAGTGTTGGATGGTTCCCAGTGTCTGATGGTTCCCAGTGTTTGGATGATTCCCAGTGTTGGATGGTTCCCAGTGTTGGATGGTTCCCAGTGTTGGATGGTTCCCAGTGTTGGATGGTTCCCAGTGTTGGATGGTTTTCAGTGTTGGGTGGTTCCCAGTGTTGGATGGTTTTCAGTGTTGGGTGGTTCCCAGTGTTTGGGGGTTCCAGCTTGGGTGTTTGGGTTTTGGTGGTTCCATGTCTGGGTGGTTCCCAGTGTTGGATGGTTCCCAGTGTTTGGATGATTCCCAGTGTTTGGATGATTCCCAGTGTTGGATGGTTCCCAGTGTTGGATGGTTCCCAGTGTTTGGATGATTCCCAGTGTTTGGATGATTCCCAGTGTTGGATGGTTCCCAGTGTTGGATGGTTCCCAGTGTTGGATGGTTCCCAGTGTTGGATGGTTCCCAGTGTTGGATGGTTCCCAGTGTTGGATGGTTCCCAGTGTTGGATGGTTCCCAGTGTTGGATGGTTCCCAGTGTTTGGATGATTCCCAGTGTTGGATGGTTCCCAGTGTTGGATGGTTCCCAGTGTTGGATGGTTCCCAGTGTTGGATGGTTCCCAGTGTTGGATGGTTCCCAGTGTTGGATGGTTCCCAGTGTTTGGATGATTCCCAGTGTTGGATGGTTCCCAGTGTTTGGATGATTCCCAGTGTTTGGATGATTCCCAGTGTTTGGATGATTCCCAGTGTTGGATGGTTCCCAGTGTTGGATGGTTCCCAGTGTTGGATGGTTCCCAGTGTTGGATGGTTCCCAGTGTTTGGATGATTCCCAGTGTTGGATGGTTCCCAGTGTTGGATGGTTCCCAGTGTTGGATGGTTCCCAGTGTTTGGATGATTCCCAGTGTTTGGATGATTCCCAGTGTTGGATGGTTCCCAGTGTTTGGATGATTCCCAGTGTTTGGATGATTCCCAGTGTTTGGATGATTCCCAGTGTTTGGATGATTCCCAGTGTTGGATGGTTCCCAGTGTTTGGATGATTCCCAGTGTTTGGATGATTCCCAGTGTTTGGATGATTCCCAGTGTTTGGATGATTCCCAGTGTTTGGATGATTCCCAGTGTTTGGATGATTCCCAGTGTTTGGATGATTCCCAGTGTTGGATGGTTCCCAGTGTTGGATGGTTCCCAGTGTTTGGATGATTCCCAGTGTTTGGATGATTCCCAGTGTTTGGATGATTCCCAGTGTTTGGATGATTCCCAGTGTTGGATGGTTCCCAGTGTTGGATGGTTCCCAGTGTTGGATGGTTCCCAGTGTTTGGATGATTCCCAGTGTTGGATGGTTCCCAGTGTTTGGATGATTCCCAGTGTTTGGATGATTCCCAGTGTTGGATGGTTCCCAGTGTTGGATGGTTCCCAGTGTTTGGATGATTCCCAGTGTTTGGATGATTCCCAGTGTTGGATGGTTCCCAGTGTTGGATGGTTCCCAGTGTTTGGATGATTCCCAGTGTTTGGATGATTCCCAGTGTTGGATGGTTCCCAGTGTTGGATGGTTCCCAGTGTTGGATGGTTCCCAGTGTTGGATGGTTCCCAGTGTTGGATGGTTCCCAGTGTTTGGATGATTCCCAGTGTTGGATGGTTCCCAGTGTTGGATGGTTCCCAGTGTTTGGATGATTCCCAGTGTTGGATGGTTCCCAGTGTCTGATGGTTCCCAGTGTTGGATGGTTCCCAGTGTTTGGATGATTCCCAGTGTTGGATGGTTCCCAGTGTTTGGATGATTCCCAGTGTTTGGATGATTCCCAGTGTTTGGATGATTCCCAGTGTTTGGATGATTCCCAGTGTTTGGATGATTCCCAGTGTTGGATGGTTCCCAGTGTTTGGATGATTCCCAGTGTTTGGATGATTCCCAGTGTTTGGATGATTCCCAGTGTTGGATGGTTCCCGATTAAATCCCAGCAAGTGCCACCGACCCCACCGGATTCGAACCCGGGAATTTTTTTGATGGTAAATTTAACTCCACAGGAAAGCACCCTAACCACTGGCCACGCCTCCATGCTTTTGCTGTTTCTCATGTTTCATAGTGGGTCCCCCTATTGGTACTTAATTGCTCTGATATTCCATTCATCATTTCATAGTCTTATACTTATGGGTTCCTTGTAAAGTACCTACTTTTAAAATGAAATGTGTTATTGTAATATAGACACACGATTCCAAAACATAATTAATTGGATAAAATTGGATTCTTTTGTTCGTCCCAATGCAAATTTATGGTCCTCAGAAACCGCCATGAGTTGAAAAAAATAGTGGGCTCGACTTTGTCCTCGCCATATTTTTTTTATCAACTCATGGCTTGACCAATAAATTTTAGTATTGGACTCATGAAATCCAATTTTATACCAGACTTGGTGTTTTGGTGCATAGAGGTTCCTTCATATGTGTATTCAATAGCATAGACCAAGGTCAAAGGCCATCTGAAAGTCATGTTGTATGTTATGTAGGTGTGGTTCCATTGGTTAGTTTTTTTTAGTTTTTCCGGTTCGTCTTTGAAAAGTTGACGTCCAATTTAAACCAGACTTGGGTTTAAGGTTCAATAGGGGTTCCTTCATATGTGGATGGAGTCGAAGGTCATGGACCAGGTCAAAGGTCATGTTTTCCAAACTGCCATCTGGCCAGGTGGATGACGCAGTTTACTTGCCAGTATTTTTTTCCTTTTTCCATAATTCGTTGATCATTATTGAGTAACAATTATAGCTTGCAATCATCTCGTATTTTGGCTGACCAACTACTGTGAGTGATAAAACATTTACCCCCTTTACATGAATATATCACAGAACAGTGTAAATAGGGAAACAGTGACCTCATTTCATACCCACTTAACACAGTTTCTGAGGTGGTGAAAATAATTCCTGACTTCAGTTTTACAGTTAGTTTACAGTTATGGTGCTCCTCTAGTCTTGTGTTCTATATTTTGCATGTCAATGTCTGTACTCTTCACTTTGCCATGATTCTTCGTTTAAGATTTCTAAATATGTTATTAGGGAAGCGTCGCGCTACGTCGAGCTGAGCTATCCAGGGATCACCTTAAGAAGCTACCCATAAAGAAATTTTAAGAAAGGTAACAGACTGGCCTTTTATGGCAAAAGGGTGTATTTTTAAATTTAGTCTCATTAGTTTTCATTTTTCTCTTGTGTGGGTAACTTCCTTTCCATGATCCCACCTGGAGAAAAATATGTAACTTTCTAAATGAATTTAAAAGAAAAATACTGTACAAGTGGACTTTTTTTGTGTCGCCTGCCCTAAGGCAGGAGACACATAGGGATCACTTGTCCACTGTTGTTTGTAGTCTGTTGATGTCCTGTTTGTTGATTCTGTTGATGTCCTGTTGTGAAAAAGGTTAACATTTGCATGTAATATCCCCATACTTTGATGGATTTAAACAACCAACTTGGGTCCCAGGTGTAACATGGCATCCCCCACTTGTTGATGAGGTCAAAGGTCACATGCCAAGGTCAAAGGTCATGTGAGTGGGGTATCACAGTTGTAAAATAGGCTGACAATGTCAAATTGACCTCAATGAAAAAGTTGAAGTTCAATTGGAACCAAACTTGAATCATAAGGTGGCAACATGGGATCCCTCATTTTTGTTGATGAGGTTTCAAGGTTACATGCCAAGTCAAAGGTCATGTGAGGTCAAGTTTCAAAATAGGCTGAAAATGTAAAATTGTGACCTCATATGAAAAAGTTTGAAAGTCCATTGGAACCAAACTTGAATCATTGGTGCAACCAGTGGGATCCCTCATTTGTTTGCTGAGGCCAAAGTCAACATATCAAGGTCAAAGGTCCAATGTTTTAGGCCTATCATTCACTAACCGCGACGGCAGGCGACACAGCGGTCCCGAGGACCGATGTTTTTTTTCCTTGTTTGTGCTTTTTGCACTTCATGTAGCTTGCACAATATGAAAAACATGCAAATATATTTCTAGAGGTCTATTTCAGCATTTCCCTACCTAAAGTTCCTCACCCAAAAGGGGTTGCAGGCCAATGAGAAAGGGTGGCCAAGCTAACTTTGAAAAAAAACAACACCTAAATTTTTCTGTTGTTTTAAAATAGAAAAGAATCTTAAAAATAAGGTGCTCCTGGTCAAAAAGGGATTTACTAATACTATAAATAACATAGTTTAACTTGGTGTTGTTTAAACCATGGAGTTGTCATCCCTAGTAAACTGGTTAGAAACTTAAAATTCCCATTACGGCGGTCCCCGGTAAGTACGTAATCCTGTTTCTAAAATTGAACAAAAAATGGCGCAGCGGTTTGAAATTCTCAAGACTGGCATAATACCGAAGGCATTGTGGGAAAAGGGGAAATGCAGCCCGTAGCGATGCGTGTTAACTTTTCCGTGTTTTGCGAGGCGGGGGGGGGGGAGGGCCGAAGTTCCCCGACAAAAACGTTCATTTTCTCGCTAGGTTCCTATAGGTTCAGACCCATTACTATACTATTAAAATAAACATAGTAACGGGACCCTCTGATGCCAAAACTTCATAAAACCCTCGCTTTTCCAGAGATTTTGAGATTTAAGTTTCATTTACACAAATTCTCTATGACGGACTGATAGTCAGTTTCTCACGCAGTACCATTTAGATAATCTTTCGCAGTCTGTGACACAGACTCACACTTTCCCCGGGACCGCCATAATTCCCATCCATATTCGCAAGTGCATCCTTATATTCTCAAGTACCTGCAATAAACTACACCACTGATGGCAATCTGGTATCTCCAATCCAAGCAAGCTGAAATTCTTTAAGCCCCTGTGTTAGAGAGTGTATCCTGTTACTATGGATCTAGACCTGGACCATGAAGAAAGAGCTACACAGATATACGGATGGACCCACCACCAAGCCCTTCTTATGAGGTACAAAACATATCCTGGCTTGAGCACAAGAAACCAACGCACAGATAAGCGGAGATATCCCTCCATATTTCACATCGGTTCTGTTGCCAAACGCCATGCCACCATTTGCCGGTCACTGTCATCGTGCCGATTGATCAAGGATCTCAGACGTCCCATTGGAAGTTAACCATGCCAAAACAGGGGTCCCGTGTCCCTTACTATATTGATGTGATTGCTCGAGACATCCAGCATGATCCATCTGGCATCCCCAACTTAATGACAAACGTGGGACAAAATTTTTTTGTTGGCGCTACATGGTGAACGAATTCGGCTGGGCGTTTAGATAGACCTTTCAGTAGTCAAAAGCTAATCCAACAGCTTTCAGCCACAGCGCGTTTCGGCTTAATCACCTCAAGTGGCTTGGAGTAGATATGGTAATGAGCTAGTATGGAGTGACCTTCCTTGACCTCCCTTGAAACCAGGAAAATAGTTGTTATGATCTGTCCAGACAAACAACTCGCCTTATTAGCCTGTCTGTATAGTACATGTGAAAATATCATGCCCCATCAATTGTCGAGAGGTGATACAAAAAATCTAGCAAGTTACTCATTTCACCTACTGATCATGCTAATGGGTGTTCATAAATTTCATCAGATTTTCATCAGGTTATCATGCAGTGCTCTTCGTTTGATCTTAATTAAGTTCTTAAATCATATCCACAGTCTCTTCATTTGCTAGAAAATGTAATTGCTGTGTGTACTGGATCTTGTAAGCAATTTTTGGGCAGCCATTTCGAGGTGAGAACCAATTGACAAATCCATTTCAAACCACTTGAGCCAAGTTTCCGGACAATAGGCACCTATTAACACTCAAAACGCACTGTGTACAATAGGTTACCAGCAAGTTACACCCCAGTTTACTATAATAATTCCCATGTTTAAACCAATGATCTAAAAAAATATACGCGATAGCAGCCAACATTATTTGGCAAGGTTCTCGCGGTGATAATAGCCAAAGTGCACTTGAGAACGGCATTCGGAATTATTAGGTCATTTCATTGCTTATACTTGCAGGGGGGGTAGGATACCCATACTCGTTATAGAAATGCAAAAATCTGATTTTTATTTTTTTTTATTTTTTGATATAGCAACTCATATAGGCCTTAACGTAGTGAGCCAAGTTGTGAAGTAGTAGCAAATGCCTTAAGAGATAACATCATATATCTTGCACACTAGATTAAATATGATTAAAGTATTCTAATTCTATTATGCACATCACAACATTTTGTGTGTGTGTCTTATAATTTGTATTAAGTGTAAAAAACTCACTGAAAATGACCACATTTAAAAAGGGTGGTACCACTGAGCAATGTCTGAAGTTTTCTGCAATTTCCCAGGGGGATGACACTGTGTACAAATGCCCACAGGCAATTTTGATATCGGTAGTGATAGCACCACCCATTTAGATAAGCTACCTAATAGAATCCCAATTCATGCATTGTATTGTTCAGGGATGACGTAGCGTAAATTTCACAGCGCCACATACGACCAGTGATAGATGAGCTACTGATTTCATGCAGTTGATCGAATAACCTATCCCAATTAATTAAGGATCCCTGCTTAAACCTTGTAGAACTCTTTGGTACACACATGCATCAAATATTCACAAAACTATTTAACTAGACCACACCTACATGAATAGATATGCAAATACATTTTTGTTTACATAAAACATTTTTGTTTAGTAAATTTCGTAAATTGCAATTTTACATCACTGCTTGAAAAATTACTATGGTTTTTTCTTTCAAATCACCCCTTTATTGACCAGACTAAAATTTGGGGTTCTTCATCGGTCAAATTGTCTTTGTTGAATTTGGTCTCTCAGCTGACAATGAAATAATAAAGATTTTTCATTTCTGCTGTAATTACAAACAAAGTATTTTCTTTGTGTTTCAGGTGATGATTATGATGTATGTGCCATATGTCTTGATGAATATGAAGATGGAGACAAACTAAGAATACTACCTTGCAATCATGGTGAGTAGCATACACTGTACTAGGGCGCCATGTAAGACAATGAACCAGGGCCAGATTTTAAAGTAAATAAATTGTCCACATCACAAAGTTTTCCACTGATTACCACTGAGAGAAAAGACTCAAGGGCTCAAGCAACATTCATAGAGAATAACCAATATGATCGGTATTTTTGAAATCGGGCCGATTATGACCTTATCGGTATCTGATCGGTATCGGAAAAATTCTCATTTTTTACCGATTTTCTCTACCGATTAAATTAATATCAAAGAGGTTCAAACGTGATTAAATTTGTTCCAAACTGATGGCCAAACAGTGAAAATAAATCGAAACTGAAACAATCAATTTATAATTTTATGTACACAAGAGTTTGTATGTTGTTCCTAACTTACTATTTCGCCTTTTTATTGGTTCACCTAAATCGATCTGGTTGTCGAAAACGGCGATGATAACGCAAAAAAAAATACACAGAAAAGAATCGGAATGATGTGATTTTGAAATTTTAAAATCTGTAATGGGTATAACAGATATTAGGGTGATCGGTTAGACACTAACATTTTACATTCACAACTGAAAGTCATTTTTAACTTCCTTGAAGAATTACCAAACAGATCTGTACAGAGTTTAAAATTCATAACAGTCTTTTAATTTCTGCCTTTCCCCTGAGTTTGCTCAGAGCAAGACTTAAAATCATTTTTGTGTCATCTGCAAGAGGAAAAATAGGGATTGCTTTGGGAGTGTAGTAAACATGTTAACCCCAAACATAATTACCCGCTGTTTCCACATACTTGTGCACATTTTCGTGACACATTCATGTAATAGTCATTGGGTAGTACCTCACAATTTACCCCTTAAAGAGTGGGGTCGTCTTGTGACCTTTGTCCCATTCACAAAGTGTGGCGACAGATGACACTTGTGTTGGGGAACGCTGTATTTTTTTTTCTGTGTATGAATCCATGTCTCGGCATTTAGTTGAAGTTTTGTAATTTGGTTGAAGTTTCCCTTTTAGAAAAGTATTGCTTTAATTCAAACCAAACTTGGTATAACATTGACCAGTGGGGGGTGGGGAGGGAGGGAAGGGTGACCTTAAGGTTAGAGGTAATTTAGGGGTCAAATTGGGTCAAATATGTTTATTAAAGTTTCCCATTTCTGATTGTAATATGTTCAAAAACTTCTAGCGAAGAAGTGCCAAAGAGCTAGACACGTGATCTTATCCTGAATCAGAATTCAAACAAGCAATGCACATCTTTTTTTTTGTGTGTGTTACAGCATTCCACAGTAAATGTGTTGATCCATGGCTGACAAATAACCGCCGTACCTGTCCTGTGTGCAAGCGCAAAGTGGTCCCCAACGGGGTCGAAGACTCATCGGATGATGACAGCAGTGACGAAGAGGATGGTCCAAACGAAAACACTCCTCTCTTGACAGCCAGTAACAACACAAGCTCAGGAGGTGCAACGGGCGAGGACCGCTCTGAGACAACAGCCTCGCCACCGTCACCAAAGACAACTCACGTTGACGCTTCAACGGCAATGACACCGGCAGAAGACAGTGATGAAGAATCTGCTGGATCTAGTTCAGATAACTACGAAATGGCGCATGCACATCATGGTGGTGTGGCTGGTAGCAGCCAGCCCCTGCAGCCAGTGACTGAGATACAGATTGAACATGAGGTCGTTGTGGAAAGACCTGACGAGACTGATGACTCTGATGATGAATTTATAGATGATGAGAATGCCAGGCTGCAAAAAGTTTAAGATGATTGTGAGGATGGGAGAAAGAGAAGACTGAACATAGTCATGATATTTGTGACTTGAAAGTGATTGTATTTGTAGGGTTGGGTATAAATGTAATTTTTTTTCTAATTTCTTTCAAAACGAGTGGTTTTCATAGCCATTTTGGTTGCTGAAAACAAATCTTGGAAGCTTTTTGGTCTAAGATGAATTTTAGGTTGGTAAAATGACTTAAGTTTTGTACATGAATTCAATGGGATTTCTAGGTTAAATTAGTCACTTGCCAAAATCTGACACAAACAAACCAGTGATAACTGCATTACTAGCACATAAGCATTGGTATATTGCTTCCCTTTGTAAAAACCTAAGTGTCCAAAGTCACCAAGTTTATGATTGTCTAGAATAAAGAAAAATGTTCTTCACCTTGCAGAGGGATTAGATCTAGAGTCACTCATAATGGTAATGGTCTAAAGTGCCAAAGTATCTAAAACAACCCCTTGCTTACAAAGAGTTATCTTCTACTGCCTTTTGTCTGTTAATAATAGAGTCACATTTTGCTATGAAAACACAAACACCTCAGTACAATGTTCACCGGCGTATCCAGACCTGTTTTTTTTTATTTTTGAGGGTGACCCTGGTGAGGAAGGACCTCTAATAGCCAAAAATAGGCTGATTTTGCATGTTTTGGGCATGAGCCCCGTAGAGGCGCATCTCCCGAAAGGCCACCCCCCCCCAAGATACGCCACTGATTTTCTAAGTACTGGCATGTTATGTAACTGTTGACCATACAACAATACACTGCCCTTCATAACACAACCATACAAGTCTCTTGTAAAGTGCTGCAATTATCTTTTGTTAGGTTAATAATAGCATCACTTGTTGGTTAATGAAAACACTCAAGTACAATTGGCAGGTATTGACATGTTATAGGGCTAAGCCTTAAACTTACAACAATACACTCTCTTCCAAAATACAGTTGAAATCAATTTGGTAAAAGTTATTTTCTTTCTGCCATTGAGAATGACTTTGTGTAGTTTTGAAAAAATGTTTTGTTTTTCAGGCAAAATCAATGACAAAGATCGTCACTTTTAAATATCCGATCTTATTGATTTCATGTACAAAATTTAAGTCATTTTACCAACCTAAAAATTCATCTTAGGCCAAAAAGCTTTCCAGATTTGTTTTTAGCAACCAAAATGACCTTTGAATCCACTCGTTATGAAAAAGGACAGTCATTTGCCCACCACCTAGTATTTGGCGATATCATGTGAAAGAGAAAGTGATTGAAATGAATGTATGGTAGGGATATCAGACATGGTGTTTTTAGACTTAAGTATTGGATACCACCCATATCTTTCAATTGATTAAGTGACCTTACTCTATAGTGCTTTTACCTCGAGTCAGTGAGTCGGGTATTATGCAGTGGAATGCAGCAGGAAAAGCGTGAGTTGATTCAAAGCGGCTGCGGTACCCCGCGCATGTTACATGTCAAATGCAGTTCTAACATGCCACCAAAAACAAAAACATTGTCTAAACGGCGTTGACAATCAACTGACCAGGAAGATGGAGTATAGTCCAAGCTGTGACGCATCCAATTTGATTCCAATCAAACCACACCTGGTTTATCAATGGTCAATAGTATAATGTCAAAAATCATTGAAATATGGTCTGTCCCAAAAGCCAGGGGAATTCCCTCAGTTTATGTACAACTGATATTTTGGATTTTAACAGTTCCCCAAGTATTTGGCAGCATTTTCTCTGCCCATTATCGATATTGGATTTGTACAGTGACCATGGTCATCAGGTGGTTGCAGTTGTGATAAAAAATGAAATGTTACTTCATTTGTTTGCAGATATAGAGCACTAAGTCAAGAATTATATACAGTGTGAGTCACTAAAAACCAAAACCCTACATTCAGGGAATTTTTTCTTCAGGTTAAACATTATTTTTGCTTCAACGTTTGCTTTGGTTTTACAGAGATCAACAGGCTATCGAAGATTTATTTGGTGTCTTTCGGACTTTGTTCAGAAACTATGTCACTTTTACGAAGAGACCCAAAAATTCAGTTTGGCCGATTTTAGCCAGACATGCGTAGAGACGACAAAACACCGACGTATAAATTATATCAAAGACAATTAATTCACACATGCAATTCAGATGGTATTGATTTCTTCTCGACAAAAAAACATATCAGTTTGAATAAACCGGCTATTGTGTGACAAATTATAATTAAAATATCTTCAAAAATTAAATTACCAGTGTTCAATCATAGAGTCAGTATTGAAAAATCACTCCATATCTTATGTCTCAGTTCTGACCATATGAACTTGCTTCTGCTCAGAGATTTTTGTTTTACATCTCTAAGTAATTATTTTGCAAAACACAGTCAGCGTCCATAAATTGGCAAGAAGAAACTAGAGCTGACGTTTTCTGTAATGAAATCGTATAAAACTTAAAAATACTCAATATCTCGACTGCTTTTTTTGCCAAAAGCGGAATACAAAACTTTCTATTGGTTTCTTCACCTTTTGCCCCAAGTTTCGTTGTAGTTTAAAACCATGAAATCTTGCTGACAAACCAAAGTAAAACTGTGAATCTTTAAACCAGCTATCTTGAATTTCTTATTTGGGAAATTGAACATTTTTTATTTAGCATTTTCTCATTTGTAATCTCGGGGATATTATTTTTATATCCTTCAATTACTCTCCGACCTTCTATTGTTTTAACAACAATTTGGTGTAAATGTTTGTACTCAAATCACTGCTGAAGACATGTTACTATGTAAGCATGCATCTTTGTTTGGCTCAAAATAGGCCAAAAAGGGATTTTGAGGCTCTCAGCAAAAATAGGCATAACTTCTTACTCCAAAGTCAAACGACATCCAAATAATGTTTTCTGAAAGCCTGGTATTCGTCGTTATAACCATAGCAAACATTTGAGCAGGGTTCTTTATTGCACTCACACGATACCTATATAAGGTCAAGAATTGAAAAGTAGTGAGGATATCCCCAACCACAGTAAGATGTGTTGGATACATGCCAAAACATTGCAAAAAGATTGATCATTACCAAATCCGAGGCTAGCATGCATGAATGCGGAAGGTAGGCCACACTACAATATGTGTTGCAGCACCACATGCCTGGATAACTAATTAAACAACTCCTGTTTGTTTAGCCATGATCAAACTTGGCTCTTGTAAGTTGTATATGTCATATCGTGAGGAGAGAAGAGAAGTAGAATATAAAGAATCATTGTAAAGTTTGAATTTTTGTTGTTGGTATAAATGTGCTCATTATGTACAGGAACGGACATATACACAGCATTTGCTTTATTCCTTTTAAAAACATTTAGTTTATTTATATAGTATCAGCAGGTGGGAAGCATGGGAAAGTTGTACAAATGTTTTAGTGATATGTATGTTGTAAAATGTTATTGCACAGTATCTTTTTAACTTGATATTTCAAGCCATTTACCTTTATTATTTCAAATGCACAAGTTAGGCATATAAGTACCTTGAGGGCACACAGTTACCAATTGCCATAATATAAGACCCTCTACCATCATGTAGAAAGTACAAGTAGTAAGTAAAATGTTGTTTTCAATCTGATGAACTCCCCTTCATTATTGGTGAATACAACATCAGTATACCTTTCTATATGATGTACAACGATTATATGATCGTACCAAACAGAGGGTATTTACAGCATAAGGAAATAACATAGGTCAGTACTGAGGTCTTCATTAACCCCAAGACAACGTCTGTTTTATGGAGGGAGTATTGAAGGAATGATGGAAGACGGGAAGAAGAATACCACGCACGACAGTGTGCCAGCCAGCGCCCCTCCTGATTGCCCTCCCTGCGGTCATGGGACTGGGGCATAGGGGGCCTGGTCATTCCCCACCAAGGTAGTGCAAACTTTACCTTTTTATCCCTTTACCCCTTCCTTAGTTTTTAGTTAGTTATACAAAAGTTTTAAATCCGGTTTTGTCCCCGTTAACGAGGGTGGCGGGATTCACCTCAATCAGCACTACTGCTGCGTGAGGATTTAATGGAGCCAAAGATAAATGACCAGATGCCCTTCCTGGAAGTCAACCACCAGTTTTCGGCGGTGGGCCTAGCCTTTGGGCAACCACGGCCACCACGCAAGGGCCGCAGGTGCTGGATGGCCGCCCATTAGCTCTCCAGAGCTGACACCCATTGTAGGGAGACTATTCTTTTCATTCTACCAGGGGTAACCAGCACCCTCCTCATCAGAATCGATGGGGGTGACAGTTTGGACGGGCTGACAACTCGGCCCTGGGGAGGTAGTACTGGTTACAGGATACCAGTAGCAGGCCCTCAAGGCAACCTGACCGACACACCTGCATTCTCCTGGGAGATATGTAGAGATAAGAAGGTGTTAGGGATAGGCCAAGTGGTGTTTCAAAATAGGACATATGAAAGAGACAAAATTGCATCAAATACATGAGCAGAAATATTACGTGTGCACCAGTAGTGATGCTATTTATTATCAGTAGAGGAAAAAGTAGGTGTGTACATTGCATTATGTAACAAGGGATCATTAAAATGAGCCTCATTAACACTACAGTAATTAGTCTTGGCTAGTCAGGGTGTCATCAAGGTAAGGACTGGCCTGTACATGTTAAATACAGTTTACATTCCCTTGGTAACTTTATTGTAGGATATTATTTTTAGGACATAAAAGGGTGATGTTTCCATAACCTAGGCATTGAATTCAACAACCTTAACTAATAAGCTGTAATGTTTTGACCTTGATAGTGGTCAGGTAACTATCTTGTCACCGTTAGGTAACAACCATGAAAAGGGATCCTTTACGTAAAGTCCCCTGGCTATGGTAAAGATAAATCCATAGGCTTGTATTTAGATTAAAATATTTTCAACAGAACTGATATTTTCTGTTGAGGTACACCACCCCATTGAACCATGATGCATTGCAGCAGAACAAGGTGAAACTTCATTTAGCAGGTGTGTCATAAAGTTTGTATATTATCATACTGTATAAATTGTCTGCAGTTAGTTGGCTTCTTTTACCTGATAGCCTATGACTTCTATCAGCATATTCCTACCTTGATGCACAGCTAGATATAGTGCTTGCGGTTCATAATTGTTT
This sequence comes from Ophioderma brevispina, assembly GCA_023653785.1. Classification (NCBI taxonomy): domain Eukaryota; kingdom Metazoa; phylum Echinodermata; class Ophiuroidea; order Amphilepidida; family Ophiodermatidae; genus Ophioderma; species Ophioderma brevispina. The sequence goes on from JAMKCH010025953.1 coordinate 47,231, forward strand.
TTTTCTTCTTTTGTATGAAAGTTGTAGCCCAATAATAATATTTATTTGAATTACTTGCAAAATACAGAAACAGATATATAATAATACTACATTTTAAAAATTGACAATGGCAAAACACTTAATTCTAGATAAGAGAATAGGTTGCAAGAATCCAATCACAAAGGTGCTCTATAAAAAAAAAACCCAAATACAAAATATCGAATTTCACAGAGAACAAGAAATTGAAATTGGATTACCCAAAATAATAGTCAAGGCAAATGTAATGCACAGTGAAAAAATCAATCAATGCGTAACTTGACTGAAAACCCAAAAATTAACCTGCTTATATCAAATGGTTTCCAAAACGAACATATTAAATACATTTACAAAACACATTTAAAAAACAACATTCATTTAGCAAAACTTAAAGTGGGGACTTTACAGCCTGCTTTAAATTTATAAAGATTATTGACAGCATGCAAATCAGAATGGGAGTTAAGACTAGTGGTGGGTGCATGCGTTATTGGCAGATGATCGCCGACAGTCTTTCGAATATGCTCTGCGCGCCGGATACAACATGAAACATATGTTTCCGTACAAAGCATATTCGAAAGCTTAGCAATATGCTACATTACCGATGCAAGTACTACCCTCCTTAATTGTGTCTATGGAAGCATGTGAATGTACTCACCTTGGCATTTTGTAATTTGTACTCTTAGATGAAGCACGAGGTGTCTGTGGTGTAATCTTATTTTTGTTAGTCATCTTTAATGTTGGTATAGTAACAGATTATCAAATTTCTATTATAATTTTCTATTATAATACAAAGATGCATTATTTCTGTTGTATGAATATTGTACAAAGCGTGGCACATGCTAGGTTTAAATCACCATGATAATCCGGTTTGGCAGTTTTCAGATTAATACAGATTTTTAAGTTGCATTTGTTTTTTACCTTCCTTCCCCAACATGCATTCACTGATCAAATTCTTGCCACATTGACAGTCTGTTTTTGGATTACTTGGATTTCATTCTTGAATCAAGTTGACACTCCGTTTAAAAACCCATGAACATCATGTATGGACCCCAACCAGTAGCTCACAGTTAACCCTATACTGCTGTACCCTACCCTACAAATCTATATGCATGAATCCCATGTAGTGGTCTGTAGGGTGATCTACTTAGTACAGCCTAATAGGCATATTGGCCCCAAGCTCAATTAAGCCTTGAATCAAGTTGTAGTTGCTGGCATCCCCCCACTACTAAAAGCCACTATTCAACACATATTCAAGAAGACCTGTACCCTATTCCCACACAATAGCTTTAAGTTCAAAATTTATTCTGAGATGTTTTCAGATTGAGATCGTTCAAATGAAATGATGTGCAACATGCCCTGGATTTACATGTTGATAGAATTCAATCCATTAAAGATGCAGGCTTTTCTTCCCAATTTGTTTGCAATTCTTTTGAATGAGGCCTATTTCTAGCAACTTGCATCATTTTTGTAGAGAGTAGGTTGCAATTTTAAGGTGCCTGTTATAAGAGGACCTTATTTGTGGGTGCTCTATGCTCATTGTAATTTCATTAGTACCAAGAAAGCATGAATTACTTACTTTGGGTCTTTAATCATAGAAATCGCCCTTTACCGCACTCGCTAGTGTACCGAAGTGATCACCAGTAAATACATTGTACCTTAAGTATATGCTTAAGCTGTTTCACATGGGCCCTATTGTTATATGAGATGTCTTACAACACCGATTTATTATATGTCCAAGAATACCAGATAGATCATGGTTCTTAATTGTTTGTGGGCATGGTTGTTCACAAATGAACGTTTAACCAGATAAAGTGAACTGTTACACAACGGAAAACTTTCAGCCTTCGCTGGGCGGGAAAAACCGGTGTTGTATTTTGGTCCCATCGGGTTCTAGTTTGAATTTCAAGCCAAAATTATGTGCCTTTTTAATTTCAGACTCTGGAATGAAATAATTTTCCTAATTGTTTAGAAGGAAAACACTTTCTTGTGCAAGGATTACAGCAATAATTTAGTTTTGGTGTCTCCCAAGGTTTTGCTCTTAAAGGTCAAATGCACATGAGGTTTTTTTCCCAGCCCAGCGCGAAGAAGTTTCTTGCATGTTATTGTGTTTTTGTCATGTATAACACACCGTCTCTCTGAAAAGCCTTAACTTGGTGACGTTAATGCTCTTTTTAGGTGAACGGTCACAATCAATGTTGTTTTTTCCAACAGATTTTCATGTGTATTTTATAGGTTTTGTGATTGTTACATACATGTTCAAACCGATGGCATTCATGCTAAAATCTCAGAATAACATACTATTTTTGTAAAACCCTAATTACAGTTGTTAATATGTGTATAATAACATGTCACGATCAATTTATAAGTTGAAGATGACCAAATATTGTTACAGTAATTGTGCAGGTTTGAGGTGGAAAAAAAAAAAAATCCCAATTAACTTCTATATTATCAGAGCACCGTCTTGTCCCGATGTTCGTGTTGATTGCGGTTCTTAGCAGGCATTTATATATTATTATTAAAGTAAATTTATTCAAATGTTTTTGTTAAGCAATTTGGCCTATACTCAGTAAAATGGTGTACTTGTATCTTTCCTTTTCACATTTAGCACTGTAATGTGCAACACAGTAAGCCCCATCTCTTTACTAAATGTATTTTGTCATATTGGTTTATATATTGTAACATAATATGCCAAAATGGAGTATCCTCCTTTTCATTCCTTCATATTGCCTCTGATGACCCATCCGCAGACTCGTCTTTTAAGGGCCAGTGAGAGTTTTTGCTCTCCAACAGCATTTGATAACTCCCCTGATGCAGCTCTTAAGTGCATTGTAGGAGAGTGATTTACTCTCTTGAAGATCATTTTTGTGTAACCTTGCAGTGGTAAATGTTTCTTGAATTCACACCCGGAATACTCCCTTAATTGACATTGGAGCTTTTAGGAGATCACTACCACTTTTTTAGACAGTGTCTGCATATGAACCTTGCATCCGATTCAACAACCCAATGTGACCTTTGATCCCATTCACAACCACATGTGACCTTTGATCCCATTCACAACCCAATGTGACCTTTGATCCCATTCACAACCACATGTGACCTTTGATCAATGTCAAAACCCTGTGGCAATGCCACAAGGTTCTTGATATGCGAGATCTTAAAGTCATACAGGGTTAAAAAACTTCAAAAACTCTCCAATTCAAGTTTTAACCTGCCCACCATATGGCATAGCCTACGAGTATGGGCTATGGAACTTGAAGTCAAATAGCTATTTGACTCAATATTCCATATTAATAGTCATGCACCTAGAGGTCACAGACCTTTGTCTTACTTTGTCACCCCAAAATTCACAACAATCAGTTAGCCTTAGACAAGATACTTAATCTCAATTGCCTCATGGACCCAAGTGAATCTGGATCCATTTAGGGAATGATGGCTAGGTGTTCTGATAGGATGTGTGCTTTGCCATCAGCCACCTATGAAGCAAAATGATTGGTTACAATTTCCTTAAGGCGGCAAAATAATATGGGCAACAACAATTGATCTCTGTAAAGGCGGCTATATTTTTTAATCCAATGTGATATTTAACTAGACTGGAGTATTTTTAAATTTTGACCTCTGTTTCTCACATACCATATGCCTGAAGTGTGTGGAATTGTTAAAATTAAGGTTTTGACAATGTTAAAGGGGCACTCCCCGATCCTCAGTTCAACCCCACCTATTACCCTATCAAGCAGGAGGTTTTTTTTGGTATTATTAGAATCCTGTTTTTTTTTTCATCTGTAAAATATTTTGGCTGACTTTTTTACCATTTTGATGCTATAAGCTAAGTTATGGTTTAAATACAGTTACCCAAAAAGATTAGGTAGAGTACATTGTGGGCTATTGTAACACGCATCATTACTGCTCGCATTACAATGGTATATCGGAATAAAGGTATGTTGGCAATGACTGTTCTTGTGAAACACAGAAAATAATATGTTGTAATCGGGTGGGACACCTTTAAAAGGTCACATTTTCCCTATATATATTGGCTTTATTTCATAATAGGTTTATTTTTTGGGGACATATAATCATTCACTAATTTTCCCATGTCACTGTAGACGTAATGAAATGACATGCATGACGTAAACTTGGTGTATTGCATATTATTACACCTCATGAATATTCATGAACATAATCATGCTATTTCATTGGCTGATTCCTATTACGCGAGTATTTCCCTAGGGAAATAGATTGAACTGTTTCCCTACAACCTCGTCCCCAGAGTCACAGTGAGGTGTAATAAAACAAATACTACATGGTTTATATCGGGAAATAGGGCACACTATTTTCCCTTGGTACTGGCTACGGGTCTATCACCCCTCACCCTTCGGGTTCAGGGTGATAGGCCCGTAGCCAGTACCTCGGGAAAATAGTGTGCCTTATTTCCCTCTAACCATGTAGTATTTGTATAATAATCCTCTCAGCTGAGTTCCCTCGCTGGAGTGAGATACTGGCCCAAAATATTGATCCATGACCATAAATGTTTTCCTTTCTTATAGTGGCACTATTCATGATAAGGTGTGAACCTTATCTGTAATATATATGTAAATATTACAAACGAATGACTTCAGTGCCAGCTTGGATTGCATGGCATGAGTGTAATCCAAAAGATGTGGGTTTGTTATTTTATTATTTTTAGAGTTTGAGATTGCAATGAAAACATTGTCAGGGATTGAAGGAGAAAATATTGAATATTTGCTGTATGAGATAATTGAACTGGTTATGGTCCTGGACCATTGTGATTGAGGGAAACAATTCCAACATGCATTTTTCTTAAGCTTGCAAACTTTGACCTGATTGAACCAATTTGGGTCACATTTGCAGAAAGTCTCTTTTTTTGTACTTTTTCTTTTCTGAACTTGTGCATTTTAAAAATAATGGTTATACTATTGTATTTTGAATAAATTGACATGACGTGTATTTAAATATTTTGTACAAGTTTTTGTGAATGATTTAGTGAGTAATAGTCCATCTAAAATTGAGAAAAAAATGGCAGAAACCTTCTGCAAGTAAAGGTTTATTGAGAAATCAAAATTTTAATCTGTGAAAAAGTTTAATTTTCTTATTTACTAGAATGGATCTTCTATAAACTTACTACTGCAGAATATTACACCAAGCAGTAGTCTTTATTTCTCCTTAAAAGTATTTATCTATTCAAAACAGGTCACACGCAGTTAAGTTTAAATATCAGAAATCATTTTTGTGATTTTGGTCGATGATAACGAGTTGAAAACCAATTTTGTGAACCATAATAGTATTAAAAGGCTTTTTATTTAATGTCTATAAGCTGATTTATTTCCATTATCGTAAAGGTAGGTGACCCGATCATGGTCCGATTTTTCATGTGTTTTCGTGTTCACTTGGAAGAAAGCATATCACCAAAAACATCTGTTTACAAATTTGAGTTAAATCAGTCCAGTCGTTTGCATAGTAGAAGAAAAAATGTGTACTAAATTGGCCCACTGAGCAGTGTATGGTAATGTGGTTGACCACATTTGGAGACGTTTTTGTTCATAACCTCAAAAGGAAACATTTCCTGTACCTCAAATTCCACTGAAGTAATGAGAAAAATATGAGCTTTCTTTTGATAGCAAAGTATCAATTTTAATGGAGTAAAGTGGGGGATGATGTTGTTGATTGGGTCACCCACCTTTCACACATAATAATATTTACTTGCTTGTAAATCAAGCCCATAACACCTAATTTACTCGCTTGGAAAATCATAATTAAGTTTGATAATCATTCAAACTGGTCTCATGCGTGGGGCTTCTTAATCAAGATACTTTTGTACATATAAAAAGAAAGATATATTTGTAGAAATACATTTTTGATATGGAAGCTATTAGTTGCAGAAACCAGTCCCTTATGTGTATATTACACCAACAAGAGTTCCATTTGTCCCCTCCCTACGAATTCTGTTCTTCAACCTTATCTGTGGATGTGGTTATTCCGTCAAGTCTGCAGACTTCGTCGGGGAGGGGTGTCATATGGAACTCTTTCCATTACACCAATGTGAAAGCACTTTTCTCAATTTCGGTGCACACACTAATACTTTGTTGCAAATACATGTTGCCAACCGTGCTGCCCAGTCTTTTAAGTAACCATGGTGAGAGGCTGATTAACTTTTTGGATGTTTGTGTTTATCAAAGAGATTTTTCAAAATGGGTATGAATATTACCAAATAAATAAGTGTGTTTGTTCATGTTGATGCTGTTGTTACCTATTTCTTAATGGACATGGCTTAAATTAGACCTTTTTCTTTAGAAATTGTGAGCACCATGTCATCAAATTTGTGACCTGGCAAAATGATATGAGTGGTATGTCACATCTGGTCTGCTTTAAGACTGTTGCTGTTTAGGGATCTTGTCCTAACACCTCATCTGTTTCTCCCGGAGGGAGTGAAGGAATAAGGGGAGAGGGGAAAGAGAAAAGTCAGAAATTCGGGTCTGTCTCGAACCGGGGCATGATGGTGTTGCTGGCCCAGGAAGGAGTGATGGAAATTGGGATGAGGGGAAAGAAAATTCGGAAATTCAGTTCAGTCTCAAAACCGGGGCCCATGACAGGTTATAATTGTAGACAATAAGTGTAGAAAAAATGCAGTGGCACATTTTAATCAGCGTCTTCAGGCTGATTTGAAGTAAGTGTGTGGATTGTTGTGTTTGAACAAATACGCATCTTTCATGTAATACACAGGGTAGAATTTCTTCGCTGTGTGCGAGAATCAGTCTTGATTCCCCAAAACAAATTTTGCGGGAATCATCTAATTCACTACTGTGATAAGTTCTTAAAGTTTACGAGAATCAACATTGTTTCACGTAAATCAGTTTACAAGAATCTTTGCGAGAGTCGATTCTCGCCGAAATTCTAGCCCTGATGCAGATGTCAAAATAATGTGCAGTTGTGGCAGTTGCTTTCTTGCAAAGCTCGTCATAATAAAAACCTATCGCTAGACTTTTCACTTAGCACAATCTTAATAATGAATGCAATTTAATAAGTGGATTGTAAAAATTTTAACCTTTAGAATTTTTGTCCAAATAATTCCATTTGGGTGATGATTGTGTTTTTTATGATTCTCTCTAAAATTGTAGAGTCGTTTAAACAAAATTTCAAAGCCATATTTTGGTTCAGCAGATAATTTTCTATCTGGAAATGTATATCTTTATATGGTCCACTATGCTATTTACAAAGATAGGGCCTGAGACTTGATTATCAAAATGTAATACAACTCCACTTTATTGAGGGCTATGGTCCAATCGCTAATGGCCTCGTCCCCAGAACCCCAGATTTTACCAGAAGTGGTCAAAATTTTTATTCAAAACAATGTGCTTTCTATGAAATGCTTATTCCATGTTTACAGAAATGCATTTTATGTTATGGTTGAACTCCCCCCCCCCCCTTCATTGAGCAGATTTGGAATGATTAAAAGTAAAGCCAGATTTTGAAAAGTTTGAACACTGGCACAAGTAATAAAGATCTTGCGGCAGCTAGTGCTGGTCTATTGTCTCAATGTTACTAGTTTAGTCAATAATTAATTTCTTGGTTTGTTCCTTAAAGAACCAAATCAAAGTAATTGAAGTGATTCTTAAATGTGACAAAGCACAGGTCATTGTATCTTACGAAGAGCAGTACTACCATTAACAACTAAGGGTGGAAATCTTTTCCTGTGCCATATATGATGGCAAATGGGTTCAATTTCTGTGACGAGTCTGAGTTTCTCTTGCTAAATAAATCCTCTTCCAAGTTACTTTATAGCCATTAATTAATCAATACCAAAAGATAAAAACTACTCCCACATACTATAGTAAAACTGCAAATTTGTAAATTTGTGATAAAATTGTAACAGGTTTCAAATTTGGAAGTCATGAAGTGGCTGCATGTGTTGCTGTGTGTCAAGACATTTTCAATTCCAGCTTTGGACAACATTCATGCGTTATCCCACCCCCAAATTTCAAGGTATTTTTAAGGGTGGGACTACACTTTTTTTTTTTTTTTTTTTTATTTAGATTCTTTGACTCTTAAAACACAGGTATAGACACAAAAATCAATCAATATTATTATTTAAAATAAAGTTATAAAGAGATATGTCAATTTTGGTGCAAGTTGGCGGCCATATTGGAAAAAAAATGGCGGACACAAGATATTTAAAATATAATGTCATATTTGGATTCCTTGGACCTTGAAAACATAGGTATAGACACAAAAATCAAATTCGTATCGGTGTTATTAACGGAGATATGAGACTTTGAAAATAAGAATGGCGGCCATTTTGAAAAATGACCGCCATGGTCGCCACAGGTCCAATCCAGCTGGGGTCCCGTTTTGAAATGTTGAGTTATGGTCCATATTAAGTGTGTGCCAAGTGTTACATTTCTATCACAAAGTGCACGATTTTTTGATAATCCTCTGGACTACATGTGTTGCTGTGTGTCAAGACATTTTCAATTCCAGCTTTGGACAACATTCATGCGTTATCCCACCCCCAAATTTCAAGGTATTTTTAAGGGTGGGACTACACACAGGTCGGTACAACTGAAGTATTATAGTAGTTGTTGAGTGGCTTGGAATATTTATTGCATGTTTATGTGTATGGTTCTTTCAAAAGTCAAACTTGTAATTGAAATTGAAGAATCGTAATAAGACAAGGAACACACCACAAGCCTAGACATCTATTCATATACTGTATTTATGCATATACAGCAGCAAGTCAGTGAAGTTAACAAAATCCCGGAATGTAGCGTGAGTGGATTGAAAGTGCCCAGTTGCGTACTGCGAAAGGTGTTTTCGAACATGTGTGCATCGCGTATGAAGGACCATGAATGATCTATTTTCTCAGTAATTTGTTTTTAATTTCCATGATGAATGTTATTTCTAAACTATTAAAACTGTTTATCACTAATCACTGCAAATTATTTTGTTTTCTATCATGTATGAATTATGTGAATTTGCGCTGAATTTTGAGGCTTGTCCAGTGCACACACTCCTGCAGAGCTTGTGCATTGATTTATCCCATTTTTCTCGCAAGAAGCAAATGTGCAGTTATTAGCCTAAAATCAAATCTGGTAAAACTTGCTAAGGAGAGTAGCGATTCTGAATCTGATGACAATGTACATCATCAGCCTTTTTGTCTGTCCACTGTTGGACGAAAGCCTCAACATGTTTCCATGCTGGATTTCAGCCTACCCTTCCACGCTGACCTAGTGCGAGTTGAAAATAAAATTTTGATCTTATTAATAAGCCTTACATAGTCATCAGACTTGGGTTTGGAAAATGTAACTTATAGGGTGCTTTCACAGGAGGTCAATAGGTTAACTTGGCCAGACCTGTCCTCCAGAACAACCCAAGCATGCAGAGAATACAAAAGAATCGCCTGCAGAAATAACTGAAATCTTCAGGTAAACCAGGTGCATGTACTGTATTTTTCTCATGGCTGGATGATCTGGAGGGCACACAAAAGTCCATTCAACATAATTTACCTTCCTTGAAGGGGCCCTGTTTTACACTTGGCTGTGTTTTTGCAGGGCAGAACCCATTGTGATCTGTTTGCCTCTTATGCAAAATTGGCCATGTCCAGAACTATAGGAAAATAGATTACATTTTTCAAGATGGGTTTTCAACTCCATACTACAATTTAACTGATAATGTGGTATAAGCTTTCAACAGCATTTCATGCCAAAGTGCTTCTAATATTGGTAACAACAGATTTACTTTGTCAATAAGTTGTTCATTTTTGTATGCACATTGGTGTAAGCTTTCATCAGCACATAATATAACATGTAATTAAAGTTTGAGAAAATGTTTTGTAAAGCTATAATGTACAGTGTACGTTGTATGCACAAACTTATATACTGTTTGCACTATGTCAAATTATGATTAAAGTTTTCTTTTAATATATTAAAGGCTCATATGTCTTTACATATTTTATTGAAAGTGCATGAGTTTTTCTCAATGTGTGATATAGCCAACATTTTAATGAATATCTTTCAAAGTGTTATTTCTCTTTTCTTGTTGATTCTGGAATTCCTATATCAAGCTGCTGCTTTCTGTAATGAATTGCTCTCTAAAAAAAAAAATGACTGAGGCCCTTTAAAATTGACAGGAAACTTGTAGGAATTCATTAACCTACAGCAATGCTGCTACCAACTACTGTTAATTTCATTAACACATGATCTGATGTAGGAAGTAAACAATTGCCTTTTCATATGGCTCTAGCCTGTATAGCTTTTAAAGGAGCATTTCGTGATCCACAACCTCGTTCCCCCGACGTACCTCAAAAAAGTTGAGATTTTTATATCATCTGAACTGTTAGCCTTAGTAGTCTATGTGTACACATAATTGAATGGAGATTCATATCTTTGAACACTGTCCTTTCTTCCTTTTCTGGCAATTCTTCAGTTGGAAAAAGTAATTTATGAAATTCTACATAAGCTTTAAGCTATTGCAAATTTCAAATATTTTTACTCTTTTGGGTGAATCACTGATTGTGTCTCTAATAAGGCTTGTTTGGGTTACCCAAAATATCAGTACAGTACCCTATGCACAATTGTAATAAATACACAAATTACTGCTCACATTAAAATATTGTATCCAATTCCAGTGATTTTTTTAAATTAAGGTGCATTGGTGATGTCCTTTCTTATTCAACAGAAAATCATATGTTGTAATCAGGTAGGGCACCTTTAAGTTGTGGTTTTGTAAAGGAAGTTGCAAAGTCATTGCAATCTTGTTTTATACCACTCAAATCACAACTACTGCAGTGCCAGTGCCTGTGCCTGGAAGCAAGGTAAATGCACTATCGGTGATTTGTTAAATCAGACAATCTGAAAAAAATTAAAAAACTAGTACAGATATATCATAAGACATCCTGCAAGTTATGAGACTAAAATAACCTAATAACGAGGGAGGCGAGGCAAGGTTTACCAACTTGGCGCGGGGAGGGGAATGTGACCCGGAGAAACAAGTGTGACACAGTAAAGTGCAAGAGCCACAAATTACAGAGTCACAGTACAAATGGTCCCATTTTGTAAGTTTTGTCTGTATTGTCCCCGACTCCTTTTACCAGTTTTTGATCTGTGCTGTGTGACATTGCCATTTATGGCTATTGTACTTTGCTCTGCCACAGTTCAACTTAATTTCTGGTAATTGTCACTTTTTTTTTTTTTTTTTTACAGTGCACAGTAATTTTTATTACTTCTGCCCAGTGCATTGTTTTTCCTATACCGTACAGGCCTTACAGTTACATACAGGCCTATAGTTTTAGTTTGTTTTTTGCCCCATTTGTACTGCGACTCTGTAATTTGTGGCTCTCGCACTTTACTGTGTCACACTTGTTTCTCCGCGTCAAATTCCCCTCCCCATGCCAAGTTGGTACACCTTGCCTCACCTCCCACATTTTCGCTTATTCAAGGTAACCTCTTGTATCAATTTTTGATCCTTGACGTGTTTTCGTATCTGCATCTGTTGGACTCACCATTACTTCAAAACCTAATAATGATAAAAAAAAATTATTATTAGTGTTACTGGCTTTGTCCATATCAACACTTAAATTGCTGCAACAAACATCAAAACTCACCATCAGAATCAACTTAAGTTTTGGAAATAACCTTTTCTCGTGCATATCTAGTACACCAGAAAAAAAAAAGAAAAAGATGTGGGATAGAAGGAATTGAGGCCTTGCTTATTAAGGGCCAACTCCATTGGGTAGGACACCTTGTTCCTATGGAGGACAGCCGAATTCCCAAAGCACTCTTCTATGGAGAGTTAAGTGTCTGGCCAGCACTCACAAGGCGGCCAGTACAAGAGGTATAAGGACACTCTGAAAGCTAACTTGAAAGCATGTGACATCCCTATTGACACCTGGGAGAAACAAGCTCTCTGTCGCCCAGAGTGGCGATCAATCTGTAGTGCTGGTGTGAAGAAATTTGAGAATAGCCGCATCAAGCAACTCAAGGATTCTCGTATGGCTTGCCATGCTGGTCAAGACCAAACATTTAAAAGTTCTACTTATGTCTGTCCAGTCTGCAAATGCTGTTGCTGTTCACGTATAGTCTTGATCGGTCATCGTAGGACGCATCCTAACAATCATTGGCGTAGTTCAGAGAGAAATGAGATCTGTCGGACTCAACGGCTCAGACCATCAAAAAAAAATTTGGGCTAGGATCACGAAATATACCTTTAAGATTCTTATAGAGAGAAAAAAAAACATGCATGCTCAAATACACAAGGAAAAATTTTTAAAAATATTCATGTGTAGATTGAGCATATAGTACTCAATAGGATGCCTTCTTATCCAACCAAGTAATTTATCGATTGTTGTCAACATGTCATGTGAAACCGAGCTACACAAAGATAAGTCGGGTGCCAAATTATGCACGTATTGGGTATTGCACCAAGTACACACGCGTCTGATATGTAGTTGTTTAATAAATGCATATATGATAACAAGAAACAAGTTTGTTTCAAGTAGGCCACGCACATTTTGATTTTGGAACCACTAACTGCATTTCTTTGTTTTCCTATTCGATGAATTGCATTTCATTTTTTTTTCAATTTGATGAACTGAGAAAATTTTATTTTTTCAGACACAAAATGCATCACAAAAAGAAAATTTAATTTTCTCTAAATCTAAAAGAAACGTGGTGTGAGAAATGTAGGAAATGGATCCATGGGAGATGCACAAAGATGAAGAGGATGACCCCAAGCTTGGCAAAAGATGCAAGATGTGAGAAAAGAGCTGGAGGGATGGTGGAACAGATAGAAAAGTTGTGTGATGAGGGAAAGAAAATTCGGAAATTCAGTTCAGTCTCAAAACCGGGGCCCATGACAGGTTATAATTGTAGACAATAAGTGTAGAAAAAATGCCTAGTGGCAATTTTAATCTCGTCTTCAGGTCTGATTTGCAAGATAGTGTGTGAGTGTTGTGTGAACAAATAAGAATCTGTCAGTAATACACAGGGTAGAATTTCTTCGCTGTGTGCGAGAATCAGTCTTGATTCCCCAAAACAAATTTTGCGGGAATCATCTAATTCCACTACTGTGATAGTTCTAGTTGTACGAGAATCAAAGTGATTCACGACAAATCAATTTACAAGAATATTTGCGAGAATCGATTCTCCGCCGAAATCTAGCCCTGTTGAGATGTCAAAATAATGTGCAGTTGTGGCAGTTGCTTTCTTGCAAAGCTCGTTCATAATAAAAACCTATCGCTAGACTTTTCACTTAGCACAATCTTAATAATGAATGCAATTAATAAGGGGGATTGTAAAATTTTCACCTTTAGAATTTTGGCCCAGAATAATTCATTGGGTGATTGATGGTTTTTTATGATTCTTTCTAAAATTGTTAGAGTCGTTTTAAACAAAATTTCAAAGCCAATTTTGGTAATTTCAGCAGATAATTTTCTATCTGGAAATGTATATCTTTATATGGTTGGTCCACTATGCTATTTACAAAGATAGGGCCTGAGACTTGATTATAAAATATCATACAACTCCACTTTATGAGGGATATGGTCCAATCGCGAATGGCCTCGTCCAGGAACCCAGATTTTACCGGAAGAAAGTGGTCAAAATTTTTATTCAAAACACAATTGTGCTTCTATGAAATGATTTCCATGTTACAGAAATGCATTTATGTTATGGTTGGTGAAATCCCCCTCCCCCCCCCCCTTCATGAGCAGGATTTGGACTGATTAAAGTAAAGCCAGATTGTGAAAAAGTTGAAACACTGGCACAAGTAAAGAAAGATCGTGCGGCAGCTAGTGCTGGTCTATTGTCTCAATGTTACTAGTTTAGTCAATAATTAATTTCTTGGTTTTTTAAAGACCCAAATCAAAGTAATTGAGTGATCTTATGGACAAAGCACAGGTCATTGTATCTTACGAAGAGCAAGTACTACCATACCAACTAAGGGTGTGGAAATCTTTTCCGGTGCCATATATGATGACACAAGGGTTCAATTTCTGTGAGAGTCTGAGTTCTCTTGCTAAATTAAATCCTCTTCAAGTTACTTATAGCCCTTAATTAAATTAATACCAAAAGATAAAAAACTACTCCCACGTACTATAGGAAAACTGCAAATTAGTTAAATTTGTGATAAATTGTAACAGGTTTTCACATTGGAAGTCATGAAGGGCGCATGTGTTGGCTGTGTGTCCAAGACATTTTCAATCCACTTGGCGACAACCATTCCCAAGCGTTATCCCACCCCAAATTTCAAGGTATTTTTAAGGGTGGGACTACACAAGGGTTCGGTACACCTGAAGTATTATAGTAGTTGTTGAGTGGCTTGGACTTTTATTGCATGTTTATGGTTATGGTTCTTCCAAAGTCAAACTTGTAAAATTGAAATTGAGAATCGTAATAAGAAAGGAACACACCACACGCCTAGACATCTCGTCTATACTGTATTTATGCAATACAGACGCAAGTCAGGAAGGTTAACAAATCCCGGAATGTAGCGTGAGTGGACTGAACGGCCCAGTGCGTATCTGCGAAAGATGTTTCGAAACATGTGTGCATCGCGTATGGGACCATGAATGATTCTATTTCTCGAGTAATTTGTTTTAATTTCCATGATGAATGTTATTCTAACTATTAAAAAACTATGTTGCACTAATCACTGCAAATTATTTTGTTTCTATCATGTTATTTGAATTATGTGAATTTGCCGCTGAATTTTGAGCTTGTACAGTGCGCACACTCCTGCAGAGCTTGGGCATGATTATCCCATTTTTTCACAAGAAGCAAATGCTACAGTTATTAGCCTAAAATCAACTGGTAAAAACTGCGAAGGAGAGTAGCGATTCTGAATCTGATGACAATGTACATCATCAGCCTTTTGTCTGTCCACTGTTAGACGAAAGCTTCAACATGTTGTCCATTGCGGATTCAGCCCTACCCTTCCACGCGACCTAGTGCGGGTTGAAATAAAATTTTGATCTTATTAATAAGCCTACATAGTCATCAGGGACTTGGGTTTGGAAAATGTAACTTATAGGGTGCTTTCACAGGAGGTCAATAGGTTAATTGGCCAGACCTGCCTCCATATCAGAACAACCCAAGCATGCAGAGAATACAAAAGAATCGCTGCAGAACTAACTGAAATTCTTAGGAAACCAGGATGCAGGATGTATTTTTCTCATGGCTGGATGATCTGGAGGGCACACAAAGTCCATTCAAACATAATTTCCCTTCCTGAAGGGCCGCCCGGTTTTACACTGGCTGGGTTTTTGACAGGCAGAACCCATGTGATCTTGTTTGCCTCTTATTGCAAAATTGGCCATGTCCCCAGAACTGATAGAGAAAAAGTACATTTTTCAAGATGGGTTTTCAACTCCATATACAATTTAACTGATAATGTGTTAAAGCTTTCAACAGCATTTCATGCAAAGTGCTTCTAATATTGGTAACAACAGATTTACTTTGTCAATAAGGTTCTTTTGTATGCACATTGGTTGTAAGCTTCATCAGCAAATAATATAAACATGTAATTAAAGTTTGAGAAAAATGTTTTGTCAGCTATAATGTACAGTGTACGTTGTATGCACAAACTTATTACTGTTTGACACTTATGTCAAATTATGATTGGAAGTTTTCTTTTAATATATTAAAGGCTCATATGTCTTTACATGTTTTATTGAAAGTGCATGAGTTTTTCTCATGTGTGATATAGCAAACATTTTAATGAATATCTTCAAAGTGGTAGTTCTCTTTTCTTGTTGATTCTGGAATTCCTCAATCAAGCTGCTGCTTTCTGTAATGAATGCTCTCTAAAAAAAAATGGACTGAGGCCCTTAAAATTGACAGGAAACAGTAGGAATTCATTAACCTACAGCAATGCTGCTACCAACTACTGTTAATTTCATTAACACATGATCTGAGTAGGAAGGAAACAATTGCCTTTCAAATGGCTCTAGCCTGTATAGCTTTTAAAGGAGCATTTAGGGATCCACAAACCTCGTTCCCCCGACTGGACCTCAAAAAAGTTGAGATTTTTCTATCATCTGAACTGTTAAGCCTTAGTAGTCTATGTGTACACGTAATTGAATGGAGATTCTTATCTTTAAACACTGTCCCTTTCTTCCTTTTCTGGCATTCTTCAGTTGGAAAAAGGAATTTATGAAATTCTGCAAAGCTTTAGATATTGCCAAATTTCAAATATTTTACTCTTTTGGGTGAATCACTGATTGTGTCTTAAAGGCTTGTTTGGGTTACCCAAAATATCAGTACAGTACCCTATGCACTATTGTAATAATACACAAATTAATGCCTCACATTAAAATATTGTATCCAATTCCAGTGATTTTTTTTAATTAAGGGGCCACCATGGTGATGTCCTTTCTTATCAACAGAAAATCATATGTTGTAAGCAGGTAGGGGCACCTTTAAGTTGTGGTTTTGTAAAGGAAGTTGCAAAGCATTGCAATCTTGTTTTATACCACTCAAATCACAACTACTGCGTGCCTGTGCCTGGAAGCAAGGTAAATGCACTATCGGTGATTGTGAATCAGACAATCTGAAAAAATTAAAAACTAGTACAGATATTCATAAGAATTTCCTGGCAAGTTATGAGACTTAAAAATAACATAATAAGAGGGAGGCGCTGGCAAGGTACCACTTGCGACGACAGGAGAGGGGAATGTAACGCGGAGAAACATGTGTGACACAGTAAAGTGCAAGAGCCACAAATTACAGAGTCACAGTTAAAAATGTCCATTTTGTAAGTTTTGTCTGTTTTGCCCCGACTCCGTTTACCAGTTTTGAGCTGTGCTGTGTGACAATGCCATTTGGCTATTGTACTTTGCTCTGCCACAATTCAACTTATTTCTGGTATTGTCACGTTTTTTTTTTTTTTTTTACAGGGACCACAGTAATTTTTATACTCTGCCCAGTGATTGTTTTGTACTTATTACGTACAGGCATTACAGTTAAATACAGGCCTATAGTTTAGTTTGTTTTTTGCCCCATTTGTACGCGACTCTGTAATTTGTGGACTCTCGCACTTTATTGTGTCACACTTGTTTCTCCGCGTCAAATTCCCCTCCCCATGCCCATAGTGGGACTACACCTTGCCAATGATCTCTATACACTGGATACGCTATCGCCGCTCGAACGTGAGGAAACCGGTAAATTGCACGGCGGGGCCCTTTTGCTCTACCCACGAACCTGATCGTGCACGTACAACTGATTAGGGAAACTATGGAAAAGACATAATTAGGCGATTAATTGCAAGTATGTAAGGTTTGTCAATTATTGGTTTGATTTTCGAGTATAGGTGGGTAGTCGAACAAAATATGATTCAAAATATTAAAAAAGTCGTTAAAATGCCATATTTCAGGTTTTAGCTCATAAGACATATCATGGAGAAGGCCTAAGGCCTTTGACTCTATTGCATTCAAAGATATATAGATCTATTATTAATCCTCCTTCAAGAGTTTTTCCGCTTTTACTAACCCACCCTCACCTATATATGTATTTTTCCTCTTTCATTAAAGCAATATTAGACCATTTTTGAAGGGCCGCCCCCAATTTTCAAAATTTGATATTTTTGCACATTTACGTTGGCTAGGGTAATTGTTAGGAATCTATACCTGCGAACGAAATGCTAAATAATGCGTATTTATCACAAAATAAGCGATTTTGGAATTAGAAATTGGATCCCAGATTGGACCTAAAGGCAGAGAGCTGGAAATGCTACGTTTATGTCGTCCATGATGAATAGTGCCACCTCGAGAAAATAACCTCTAACTTGGCTTGCCGGAACTATTAAAATAACTAATGGATAAGCGTAGGCAAGTGACATTGCTCTATTTCCCGGCTATATCACATTGGAAGGCCGTTTCCAAACAGCCGTTTGTATTATTATCGGGGATCCCCGATAATAATTATTTCTAGTACAAAATTGCTTCGTTTTCAACACATAGACATTTCGAGCTTAACCATTCACAGGTAATAGTTTACTAGCCAGTACCAATGCAATAGTTTTGTAAAAATATAAATTTTGAAAGTGGGGGCGCGCTTCAAAAAAATGTGCTAATATTGCTGTAACTTATGTCATATTGGGCCCTGTTGGTACTTATTTGGATACCAATTGAAATAGAAAAACGCAAAGCTATCCTGTGGTACAAAATTTTATAAGAATCGGATGTGTAAAAGGAAAATCACAGGGGTGGTTACCCCCCCCCCCCCGATTCTTTATGGAGAAATGAACTCGTATCTCTTTTTACAGGCATGCACGTTCTATTTTAAAAATGGAATGAAATTTCCTGGGGTATTGAATTTTGGTCGGGGATCAATGCTCGTCCAAAAAAAGCGCGACATACCTGCAAATGCGGGACAACCTCTAGGGGATACAATTCACATAAGAAGTTCAGGGGGTATCAAATTCAGTTGTGATTTGACTGGTTCAATGATAAGTAGAAAAATGTAACCTAATTATATCAGCCAAATAACCCCGAGTGTTTTATTTTTTTTGTATATTGGCTATTAAAGGTATTTTAGTCACGTATTGAGAACAGGTCTCACAAGGGTATAAATAGACTATTTCCACATAGCTAGTACAGTGGCCAATGCAAGTGCATACAGAATTATGTATCCAGTGTATAGGCTACGACACCCACTAATCGGTTGCAAAATTGCCTAGAATAATCCGTTACTTCTACTACAGTTAATTACAGGCCAAAAGGGCAACATAACCTACAAATTGCAAATGCTTGAATTTTCAGATATTGGCCAGAAAAGTACTTTATAAGGCATATATGTATACTAATCATACATAGAAACCGTGAACCGAGGAATGTTATGGGTAGAGCAAAAGGGACGCCTTGCAACTTCCGGTTTCCTTCCCGGCTCGCTATTCAATCGCATGGAGATTGCCTATCCAGTGTGTAGAGATCAGGTGACCTTGCCTCACCTCCCACATTTTCGCTTATTCAAGGTAACCTCTTGTATCAATTTTGATCCTTGAAGTGTTTTCGTATCTGCATCTGTTGGACTCACCATTACGTCAAAACCTAATAATGATAAAAAAAATTATTATAGTGTTACTGGCTTTCTGTCCAGATCAACACATTTAAATTGCTGCAACAAACATCACAAACTACAATCAGAATCAACTTAAGTTTTGGAAATAAAAACAAAAGTAAAATTAAAAAAAAAAAAAAAAAAAAAAAAAAAAGATGTGGGATAGAAGGAATTGAGGCCTTGCTTATTAAGGGCCAACTCCATTGGGTAGGATAGGACACTTGTTTTTTTTTTTTGTTTCTTCCTTATGAGGACAGCGGAAATTCCCAAAGCACTCGTCTATGGCGAGTTAAGTGTCTGGCCAGGGGGCAAACCATACAAGGCGGCCAGTACAAGAGGTATAAGGACACTCTGAAAGCCTAATTGAAAGCATGTGACATCCCTATTGACACCTGGGAGAAACAAGCTCTATGTCGCCCAGAGTGGCGATCAATCGGTAGTGCTGGTTGTGAGAAATTTGAGAATAGCCGTATCAAGCAACTCAAGGATTCTCGTATGGCTTGCCATGCTGGTCAAGACCAAACATTTAAAAGTTCTACTTATGTCTGTCCAGTCTGCAAATGCTGTTGCTGTTCACGTATAGTCTTGATCGGTCATCGTTAGGACGCATCCGAACAATCATTGGCGTAGTTCAGAGAGAAATGAGATCTGTCAGACTCAACGCTCAACCATTCAAAAAAAAAATTTGGGCTAGGATCACGAAATACATTTAAGATTCTTTCTAAGAGAGAAAAAAACATGCATGCGAAAATACAAAGGAAAAATTTTTTTAAAATATTATGTGTAGATGAGCCTATAGTACTCAATATGATGCATTCTTATTCCAACCAAGTAATTTATCGATTGTTGTAACATGTAAGGTGAAACTGAGCTACACAAAGATTAAGTAGGGTGCCAAATAGCCAGTATTGGGTATTGCACCAAGTACACAAGCGTCTCTATAGTAGTTTGTTTAATAAATGAATATATGATAACAAGAAACAAGTTGTTTCAAGTAGGCCACGCACATTTTGATTTTGGAACCACTAACTGCATTTCTTTGTTTTCCTATTCGATTGATTGCATTTCATTTTTTTTTTCAATTTGAAGAACTGAGAAGAAAATGTTATTGTTTTCAGACACAAATGCATAGAAAAAGAAAATGTAATTTTCTCTAAATCTAAGAAAAAGTGGTGGTGTGAGACAATGTAGGAAATGGATCCATGGGAGATGAACAAAGATGAAGAGGATGACCCCAATCTTGGCAAGAGATTGCAAGATGTGAGAAGAGCTGGAGGGGATGGTGAACAGATAGAAAAAGTTGTAGTATGAGGTGGAATGGGTAAAGGAGTTCTCGTACTGGGGGACAGCGTAAATGGTGGATGCGAGGGCGGCTGTGACGGTCGAGTAAGGTAAAACCGCATTGGTTGAAAAGATAAAAAAATCACCAGTTTTAGGTCACAAACTGATTGAAGAATGCCATATACATTTTTTTGTGTCGCCTTTTTGAATGGAGAGGACCTACCAGTCCTGAATTCTTTCCGACCATATGCCCGCATGCACAGGTTTGCATCGCCCCGATGATGTCATTTGATGGAAGTCATCAATTTTGTTAAAAAGGTAGTAAATTTCCAAGTATTTTTTGGATATTTGATAGCCCAGAATACACATTGTCTTGTCTCACTCATTTCCAAATATTACTTTGTTTAGTTTTAGACCAGTTTTAAACATTTATGAACGGATTCATGCATGTTTTCATGTATATACAGTTATGCACTTTTCATGCTGACATCAGAACCCATAATTTATCAACTTCAGCTAGATGCTTCAATTCTGAGCTAACAGAGTGTGATCCCACATGCTCACTCCATGTTGGAAAAATTATTGAAAATAATGTGAGCTGTCCAGAAAACTAGTTGCAAAGTTGAAACACTATAATTCTTCGTCAACACAGTTGGATCTTTGATAGAATATTTTGTTTTTCAGCCAGTCGTAAGTCACGCTAGCAATTACACATCCGCTATAACTCCACAGAAGAAAAACATCTGTGACATTGTGTACTTCTTGACAGACAAAAAAAATCGGTAATTTCTTCTCACTTTCTGGATTATGACACTAAAACTGGTGAAACTGCAAGATAGGTCCATAATTAGAATTAAATTGGTTTGTTTTTTCGATCAGAATAATTTTCATTGATTTAGCCTTTTCAAGTGAAAAATCGAGAACGAGAAATTGAAATGTTTGAATCGCAAACTACCGAAAGTAAAGCTTAATTTTAACCCTAACAATTTGAAACTTAATGGTGATAGATTGGAATTTCATACACATAAACCAGATGGTAGTTCTTATTGGTTGAAACATATCGCTAAGAAACAAGACCAAAAAATAACAGTGTTTGGTTTACAAAAATCTAAATAAAAGCTAAATTTGTTGTTTTAATTGAAGCGTGACGAACGTTTATATGGTGCGTGACTAGCGTTGTGATGCGGAATGGTTAAAATACTACGTGCCTACGCCCCATTATGCACGATGGCGCGCGTGCGACCAGTTTTGTAGTCTAGTTTCGTGTGCTTAGAGGGACGAGAATACGTTCACAATTTTGGTGATTTTGCCCACTTTGCATACCGTGGTTTCAGCCAAGAAAAATGCCACAAAAAAGGAAAATTCAAATTAAAAAAAAACGCGTGTTTTTTTGTTTTTTGCTCATAACATTCAAAACTTTGTTAAGACAGTAGACCACAGTTAGAAAATAGCTGTCGGAGATTTTTGGAAATACATGGATTTTAATTCAAACGTTAATTTCATTTAAATTGTGATCAAAAAATAATCAAATTTGATATTAGATTCAGTAAACCCTATACAAATAACATATGGCCATCACTTTGGTCCAACCAACATGCATCCGAGTATATTTGGTTCAAAACAATTGGAAAACGACCATTACGAAATTTACGGTAAATGCCGCGTTTATTGGACAAAATCTGCAGACGCTATGATAAGAAAACCGGGGGTCAAACAGTTCCCGGGTGAACATTATACTGACTGTTTTGGTCCATACCAGTAAGGTGTCAGCATTTGTCTGATCTATGCTGTGGATTCACAAATAAGGCTGATCGTTTCTTTGGCAGTCATTTCACAACATTTTAAATCGTCACACACAAAGAACTCACTTGCATCAGAGCCATTTCAAAGGCATATTTAAGAAAGTCGGAGGCAGTTATTACCAATAAACCAATGGCTCTCTACAAGTCCAAACCTGGATATAGAAATGCACCCATGTATCATGTGTATTAATTATCAAACTTGTCCCATGAAAAGGACTAAAACACTCTAGAAGCACTTGGATATTATGGAACTAATGTAAACAGGCAGGTTGAATTGAATATACCTAAGTAACCTAACCAAAATTACTAGGTCATTTGATACTGTAAATAATGGCCTCTATCCAGTGCCCGGATTCATGTTGGTGTAACGTATAGTACTGTTATAGCTCCTGCGAGTTCTCCCAGTACTCTACAGAATACCTACTACTGTTTCATTACACTCGCTATTTAATGCCACACACGACTCAGGCAAATGGCAGGGGCATCTTTTATGATATATACCATGTTGATGCTACAAGGATAGACCACAGTATCTCATGAGCCAAGATCAGATACACGTACTTCGACGAGGGCAACTTCCGGTTCTCTGTTGTATTTACTTGCTCTGATGGCCACGGAAGGGATCTACTGTTGCTGGGCCACCGACCATGATCATATGCGCTGCTGGCTAATTTGCACAGGGTACCTATAACATTGGTTCCAAATACCTTGTACACCGCCTGTATGAACTATATTGTTACACACATTTCTAAAGTATACAGTAATAATGGAATCTGGATGGTATGTTTCAAATAAAGTTTCCATTCAAGTATACTTTCAATTCCAGAAAGTGACATAAATCTTGAATAAAAATAAAAAGACAAAGTACTGGATCCTCATCAGATAGACACTGTGGACTCCAACGTCACTGGGAGGAAGAAACAATATGCCAATTACCTGCTAAGGAGCTGACACTTGTGAAAATTCACACTTAATCATATAGCTATTGATTATAGGTGAGGTTTATGCTTTTTTCTTTCACGAATGTTGGACTGCTAATTTGTGTTTGATGAAATATTGTGATTGATATTAATGCATTTTGTTGGAATTGTGTATGTTAATAAAAGTAGGCTTGTCAGTGTTGATAATTTTAGGCTGAAGAAACACACAAAGTCGCACATTTAAAAAAGAAACAATACCATACTTTGTTTGCTCCTGATAATTTTATTATAATGTTAATATTTTGGCTAAGAATATACATAAAACACAGCACAAAATGACATATAACCAGGACCGTAAGCAGCCGCCCCCCCCCACCCCAATCCACAAAAAGAGGAAAAGTCCATTGTGACTGATTTAAGGCCCAAATTTAGTAAGAATTGGTATTTTGGGCACTCTTTTGATTTAAAGTCAAAATCAGGGTGACCCAAAAGCTTATTTTGAAGAATATAGTTTATGCAACATAAAAACACTAGTGAAGATTGTGACATGAAAGTAGTTTAATAATGATCTGGGATGCACCTGTCTAATGTTAAGAATACTTAAATAATATCACATTATTTCAACCCTGGGTCAAGTATAATGGTAAATATCAAACTACCATGCATTATGAGCTTACAACATACAATGTATTATGTTACTTCTTTACAAAAGGCAATAATCATCACTCTTTAAATGTACAACAAAATATACCTATCTTTATTTGTTGTATTGCTATCAATGTTCCCATTTCCTTACTTCCTGAAAACTATTTTAAAGGGTTCCTTTTTCCCCAAAAAAGGCAAGTTACAAGGTACCCATAAATAAAGGATGCATTTAAAATGTTTCTACCATTTTGGTATTTCTTCCCTCTCCTCCTTTCCAAATGAAATATAAAAATACTGCATCTGATCAAACCAAAAACAAAGAATACCATTTCTTGTTCAAAGGTTAAAACAAAATTGCAACTGTTCCCCCAAAAAGTTGAAACAAATATACTCCACATGACAGCATGTACGGATGCAGAGTACAATACAATAAAAATGTCATACAATAGCTAAAACAACCAACCAATAATTAAAGACACTATCAGTGATTTGCTAAATCGGCAAAATCGAAAAAATAAGATTTTTGCATGTATGTAACAAGTACAGGTATCCTAACATACCCTGCAAATGATAAGACCAGACACAACCTAATAAGGACAGAATCGGAGATTTGAGTCATTACTGTCCGAACGGACACTTACTACAACACGTAATTGAATGGAGAATCGTATCTTGGTACACTGCGGTTTTCTTCCTTTTCTGTCAATTCTACAGCTGGAAAAGGTAACTTATGAGAATTCTACTGAGACTTATCCTTCACTTAGAAGCTATTCCTGCAAATTTCATATATTGTTCAAATCACTGATAGTGTCTTTAAGGTTAAATGGTCAGAGTTGTAAGGTTAAAATTTCAGAGTTGCAATGAATACAATAGCACACTACATGTATCTAATACTAATAGAGATGAAGATTCTACACAATCCCACATTCCAGTGTTTCAGAACTTATACCAATGTGGTTTACTTTTAATATTAAACACTTTTCTGCATGGAGGGGTCCCTTATGCACTAAGGCATAAAAAAATTGTTTGTTTGGCGTAACCTGACCGACCCTAAAAAAACCTGCCGACTCAAGTTTTTATGCAATTAGCACAAAATAAAAAAAATATTCTGCCGACCGACCCATTATTTTCATCCACAATTTAAAAAAAAAATTACCAACACAAAGACGAAAAAATAAAACAAGACAAAGCAACTACAACAAGTAAAATAAAAGATCTTTGCTGTCATTGAAAAAAAATTTAAATAGTAGCATCTTGCATTCATTTTAGAGTAAAACATTGATTAGATCTAAAAAAAAAATCCGACCGACCCTGATATTTTTTCTCTGTTATGCCAAACAAACTTTTTTATGCCTAACGGTAGTGCACATGAAAAGAAAATGTAATTCCGATTTTCATAATGCATATACCTAGCGACAAACAAATTATATAAGAAAATTCTTGGAAGTGTAGTAGGCTATTGGTGCCATAATATTTTATGTTCAAAGTATAGCAGTTCACTGTAGAATCCTACGGTAAATTACACATTAACAAACAAGTAACCCTTAAAAATATATAATGGCCTGAGATATTCATATTTGTGCTTAATATGGCTATTTGTTCATCTTTACCAGTAAAAGCAATCTGCACAAGTCTGGGTGAATCACTGCCCCGTAGAAAATGCAGAAACTAATTTGTGTCTTTCCTTCATTTTGACCCATCATTAAAATTGTGTTAAAATATATCACTGTAAACGGAAAATGTCTTGAATTGGAAAAATCATCTAAATTTTAAGCCCTCACTGTGAATAGAGAATTAGGCATTTGTAACAACAGGAAAGCCATTTTAAATCAAGATCCAATCCAAGATCCAAAACCAAATCAATTATATTACAAAGGATTTCTTATAAGCTGCATACAATACTACCTATTATATGAGTGCACCCAGGCAAAGTTTATCTCTTTGACAATCTTAAGCCCTCATCCAAGATAAACAGTTGGTGGAATCATCTTGAATTCAATCGTTTACTTCTTTTGTATCTGGATTTGGGTCTTGAATTCATTGTAGTATTTTCTTCAGGGTCTTGAATTCATGGATGCAACAAAAGTTAATTCCTCATTGTACTGGGTATTTAAATTTAAGATGATTTTTCCAATTCAAGACATTTTCAGTTCACAGTGTATGTTTTGCCCCTAGTTTTCTTTTGAACATTTCTTTTCAGATTTTATTTCTTTAATGTTGACGTCTTTGAAGCCTTCTACAATGTGAAATTCTTTCAGAGAGTGGTTATGCATAGGCCCCGCTGAGTCCCTCTATGCACTTGTGGGATTGCAGACCCCTCTTACAGTTAAGTGTTAAATATTGTCCATTCACTAGAGGTTTGACTTATATGCCTGCATGACATTCTTTTGAAGTGATACTTCTTGTACAATATAACCTCTTATACACTTTTTACTCCAAGATGTGCTACTTGTGTTGTACATATTTTGCATTGCACTGTGGGATTGGATCAAATGCATCAATCTAACACTTTAAATATATATACAAGTGGAATAACAAGTAAATATTACATGGTTATAATTCTGTTCAAATATTATAAAACAACGGAAGCTCAAAAATGTCAAATTTTAGGCAAAACTATCTTGCATATAAATGCACTGTATTGGCAAGAGACCATTTTGTTTTTGTGAATAACTGTATCAACCTTAAAAACTAGATAATTATTGCATTTTTAAAATACTGTTTCAAGAGTCCAACTAGAAATATAAGAATTATGTAATTTGACAATAATGCAGTCTGTCCACATCTACAGGTTTTTCAATTTAATAGCAAAATGCAACTCCTCCAACATCCACCAACTATAGCTTTACATACTACACTTCATGGGCAAAGAATGTTCACTAGTAATCCATGTAATGCATGGCCATTCAGCATTTTTGGTCCAATACATCTCATTCCCTCATCAACAACAATGTCACTCTTGAACCCCACTAAGCTATGACTTTCAACAACTTTTAATTACAGCTACATGTAGACATAAAAATACAGGCTCTAGCTGCCACAGTACCAAGTAATCACAGGGTCCCACTCATTGTCATAATGTATGATTTATAATACATTCATCTCTGCATGTTTGCCTTTGATTTCCCAACTTTGATGACAAATGGTAAGTCAGAGATGCTAAAATAAGAAATCTTATCAGAAGTAATATCTACATCAGTCTTTAGACAAAGCTGAGTCACCACCTTAAAGCTACATGCAGATATTTTGACCAAAAATACTATTTGCCTTTACTGCAGTATTAAAAGATATGGGTAGTAATGTTTACATGCAAGTCTCTTCAGCATTTTTCAATTGAGACCATAAATTCAACCTTACTACGAAATGCTACAAGATGAATTAACTTGTCACTTTCTTTAAACAGTTGAATCTTGACTAGAAACATTCTTGAAATTTCAAACATCTTTTTAGGATTTACAAAAACAGATTTCCCCATCACTGAAAAATTGCCTCATTTTCCAAATTTCAACTTCAAAATACTGATTGAATTTCAAAATTACTTGTTTACAAAAATTGTTCATATATATTCCCCCACTTTATATATGAACTGAAATGTCAAATGATACATACATTACATGGAGGAACATTGTTTTGCATTCATGTATTACCCTAGAAGTGGTCAGTGAAATAACTACATTCAAATAGCTGATGTGTTTCCATTTCATGAGTTGCTCCATCATTCTAATAACATTTTAGTCTGTTCCTCATTATTCAAACATACTATAATGTACATATCTCATTACATGCACCTACATACATGTTTTGTTTTTACAAATTACAAATATACAACATAGTAATTATACTTGGTGGTATTTTCATCAGAGATTTCTTGTAAAAGAGAAAATGTGACATATAAATTCTGCAGTGTTTTTTTCAATGACCAAAGTGCTGATAAATCCCTAGCTGGGGAAGGCATCACTTTTTGAAATTAGCTATTCAGAAGGAAGTGTACTCCTTAGAAAACATACCCTTGAGAATTAAAGTCTACTGAAAGCGGGTTTTCCTAACAGCACTTTGACCCAATTATTTCAAGTAATTTAAACTGATACGCTTAAGTGTGAAACACTATTTTAAGTCACTTTAAGGTCTTTTTGTACATATCAATGTGATTTGATCATGAATTGCATCACTTTCCTTGTTCATCTTTTTAAACATTAATGGTGCATTTCGTGATTCCAGCACCTTCTGTTTTATTCATGGTTCGCTATATCCTTGAGAAAAGCTTATTCACAAAATTTATTTGAGTTGATCCCGATCTTGCAATTTTGTGTTATAAGCAAGTACTTGTTTCCCACGGTCCCATAGGCCACCGTGCTGTAATTTTGGTCAGGTTGGATGAAAAATTTGGAAATGTAAACCTTGGCCTAAACACATTAAAATGCAACCACAATTGTGTAATTAACGTCGCCTAAATTAAACTTCCAAAGAATTTGGGGAAATACTTTGTCAGTGTACATTTAGGAACAGTGTAGAAGAACCAAAGAGTTTAAACATACCGTCTATAGTGCTCAGTAGGAATTTAATTAGTTTTCCATGCTAACTCTGTTTAATTCTAAATATAATTTTTAATAAAGTGGACTCCATTCTAATGCCATATTGTTACAATCAAAACACTTGAAAGATAGCGTTTTCCCAATGACCACAGAAAAGCATTTAATTCCTAAACACTGTTTTTACAGTGAAGTGATGTGAATGATTTATAAATCGATTGTAAAAAAAAAAAAAAAAAAAAAAATGTCAAATTTTAGGCAAAACTATCTTGCATATAAATGCACTGTATTGGCAAGAGACCATTTTGTTTTTGTGAATAACTGTATCAACCTTAAAAACTAGATAATTATTGCATTTTTAAAATACTGTTTCAAGAGTCCAACTAGAAATATAAGAATTATGTAATTTGACAATAATGCAGTCTGTCCACATCTACAGGTTTTTCAATTTAATAGCAAAATGCAACTCCTCCAACATCCACCAACTATAGCTTTACATACTACACTTCATGGGCAAAGAATGTTCACTAGTAATCCATGTAATGCATGGCCATTCAGCATTTTTTGGTCCAATACATCTCATTCCCTCACTCAACAATAACGTCACTCTTGAACCCCACTAAGCTATGACTTTCAACAACTTTTAATTACAGCTACATGTAGACATAAAAATACCGGCTCTAGCTGCCTCAGTACCAGGTAATCACAGGGCCCCTCTCATCATTGTCATAATGTATGATTTATAATACATTCATCTCTGCATGTTTGCCTTTGATTTCCCAACTTTGATGACAAATGGTAAGTCAGAGATGCTAAAATAAGAAATCTTATCAGAAGTAATATCTACATCAGTCTTTAGACAAAGCTGAGTCACCACCTTAAAGCTACATACAGATATTTTGAGGACAAACACTGCAGTATCTTCAGCATTTTCAAGACCATGAATCAACCTTACTATGAAATTGCTACAAGATGAATTAACTTGTAATTTTCTTGAAACATTTGAATCTTGACTAGAAACATTCTTGAAATTTCAAACATCTTTTAAGGATTTTCAGAAACAGATTTCCCCATCACTGAAAAATTGCTTCAATTTCAGAATTTCAACTTCAAAATACTGATTGAATTTCAAAATTTGTTTACAAAAATTGTTCATATATTTTCCCCCACTTTATATTTGAACTGAAATGTCACACACATTACATGGAGGAACATTGCCATTATGCATTCATGTATTACCCTGAAGTGGTCAGTGAAATAACTACATTCAAATAGCTGTTTCCATTTCATGAGTTGCTCCATCATTCTAATAACATTTTAGTTTGTTCCTCATTATTCAAACATACTATAATGTACACATTTTGTTTTTACAAATTACAAATATACAACTTAGTAATTATACTTGGTGGTATTTTCATCAGAGATTTCTTGTAAAAGACGAAATGTGACATGTAAATTCTGCAGTGTTTTTTTCAATGACCTAAGTGCTGATAAATCCTAACTGGGGAAGGCATTACTTTTTTAAATTAGCTAACCCGAAGGAAGTCAAGTCTACTCCTTAGAAAACATAACCTTCAGATTAAAGTCTACTGCAAGCAGGTTTTCCTAAGAGCACTTTGTCCCAAATATTTCAAGTAATTTTAACTGATACGCTTAAGTGTGAAACACTATTTTAATTAAAAAGTCACTTTAAGGTCTTTTTGTACATATCAATGTAATTTGATCATGAATTGCATCACTTTCCTTGTTCATCTTTTTAAACATTAAGGCCTGTATTCCTAAAAGGTGTTTAGCGCGATTTTAAGCTAAGCGAACGTTTATATGTGAGATACACATATCGCTTAAGTAAATGCAATTCCAGAAAGGAGTTGAAAGTTAAACGTAATTTCAACTTCGCCAAAATGCGTCGAAATTCAAATTAGGTACGGGGCTAGTTTAAGAAGCGTTTTAGTGTGTGTTTTCTCCAAGTGCACGGCTCATTGCACTGTCCAGTTAACAACAGCAATGGTGCATATCATTCTCGTCCAGTTTGTGTAGCACCTTAAACGCTACGGAAAGCCATGATACACTTTGTGCGCTCAACCATTAAAACACAATATAGGGCTTTTTATACACTCAAGTTAACGTCTTTAAATAACAACGATGTTACTTGTGTTAAAGTTTCCGTTGAAGTAAGCAAATTATTGGTTAAAAATATTTAAACGTATTTTGCTTAAACGCAATTTTAAATTACGGCGATTTTAAGCTAAAATTACGTTTAGCTAAATAAGTTTCTGGAATACGGGCCTAAGTATTGCATTATAAGAACCAAGCTCATGATTCAATTTAAAATCAAATCAAAATGTGCAAGCAAAATTGCCGACCTATACTCTTACATGGCTGTTCCATTCATGATAGTGAAAGAGCATTTAAAAAAATTAAATTCACCCAGTTTACTGGGTGAACAAAAAAATTCAGCTGACTATATTGGGTTGTTTTCAAAGAACTCGCATTCAACACATCAAAACAAAAACTACTACTGCTGCTACTACTATAATAATAACAATGTCTGAATAATAAACAGTGTATATTACAATTATATTTACAGGAACTGTGATGCCACATTGTCAGATAAGCCAACGGAAAATACATGTATTGCTGTATTAAACAAGACTGTACTATAATACATGTATAACAATTTGGCTTCCATGCAAAAATGTAGAAGCACTTTTTGTACAATCTTCTACCCATCAGTTATGTAGTAGATAATTAAATCCAGAAATTACTTGCATCAGTGAGGTGGATGGAATGAATTCATCTAGTGTTAAAAACCAGAGAAACTTGTAATTCCCATATAGGTTTTGGTCCCATAATTAACGCAACTAGAATTGTGAAGTCTACCTTGCCCACATTGCCCAAAACTCCACATGGGTCAATAGCATGTACATGCAGTCGTACACTGCATCTTGAGAGATAGAGAAAATTTGTACTATATTGTACATACAAAAAGTGAATAAAATCCCTCAATTAAAAAAAAAATCCCAACATAGGACAAACAACTGAATAATCTATCATTTAGAGAGCTTATGAGGAATTTGTTGAGAGCTGGGTTACTCTTACATTGAGACATCCAAGCTGATATCTTTTTTCCTGCACACAAATGCCAAATTGAACAATGTGGACAACAGTGACAATTTTTAGCAAATTGTACATTTTAATTTGTACAATATGGTGACTAATTTAAATTTCAACCCATCTTCATTTGATTTCAACATCAATTATTTTACTATTTATAATGGTTTTTGTCAATTGTTTCTTTTTAAAAAAAGAAAAAACCTAAAATTTTTTTCAAAAAAGAATTGACACCAAATGCAATGTGGGTGTCTGTGGATGATGACGAGGGCTAAATCAATTGTTACACTGTTTGAGACATTGCTTCAGATTGAAGGAAATAAATTGTTTTGTAGATCAAGTAG
This sequence comes from Ophioderma brevispina, assembly GCA_023653785.1. NCBI lineage: Eukaryota > Metazoa > Echinodermata > Ophiuroidea > Amphilepidida > Ophiodermatidae > Ophioderma > Ophioderma brevispina. The sequence goes on from JAMKCH010025953.1 coordinate 78,939, forward strand.
CAAGTGGTTTTTCTAAGTAGTTTTTAAATGGGATTTTAGCCAGGGTTTAATAGGCATTAGTCATTTTCTTCCCCAAAGTGTTGAAAATTTGATGTTTGAACCTGCACAAACCAACCTGTCCCAAGGCACTCTTGGCATGCATGTAAACATCCAGACCCTGGTACGACTCAACATGTAAAAAAACGTGATGAGGGTATCTATTTTTCGGTCCTCCTGCTGCTCTCCAATGATATAGATTTTTAATACTCCAACTTCCTAATGTTGAGATTAATTTTCAATTTTATAACAATTGGCTGTATATTTTTAATACACTATCATTGAATACTCACAGCTGTTTGAATACATGCAAAAGTTCTCTTACAATTTTAAGCAGTGGGGACACAATTTAGACAACTGATATTATAGTCCATTTATCTACCTCCGTGCAGTTATGTCACAACCTTGACGCAGCCTTTACGCACGCATCAAGAAATGCAGTCTTTGTGCGAGCGTGTACAAACTCCTTCGTTTTAACCCAGCGTGTGCGTTTTACTGGTGCAACCATCAAATCTCGCGCTGACGTCACTGCACGTTGGTAGGCAAATGGAGTAGAGTATGGAAATGCACAACTATTTATCTCTGTAAAAAAAAGAAATATTAATTGTGGGAATCTTGCCATATGCCTACAAAGATCGTAATTTGTATGTTATAGCATCCTCTATATGCTCACTCTCGACAAAGGTCTGTGTAAAACTAGATTTTGAGAAAAATCGTACTTGCCTCATTATGAATTTTTTTAAAATTTGCACAGAATGTAACTAGAATACCTAATCCAAATCAGTTGTCAAAACTGTGTCGCTATTGATGTTTAATTCTGGGTGTAACATAATAAATGTCAAACTTTCAAACAGCTGTGTACTACAGATTCCTATGTGTACTCATACATGGTAAAATTATCAAGACATTTACAGAGGTGTTGTGGCTTTGGCTGTCCCTCCCCTTCTCAACTTTGTGGCATCACATAGGTGTGGTTAGGTAAGCCTCTATTAATACCCTGCTCCTTTTAGATGGTCCTGTATGTTGCACACCGCTTTGTTGCAATCTCCTGGCTGCACACCATTTTCATAGACAGCATAAACCACGGCTGTTGTAATGACAAACAGACAAACACAAGACAGAAACTGGCTTTTAAATAAATTTCAAAATAAAAAGGTCTCAATGGCAACAAAATATAATACGAGATTTAAAGACACTATCAGTGATTCACCCGAAAGAGTCAAAATATTTGAAATTTGCAGAAATAGTTTAAAAGGAAATAATTTTGTAGGATAAGTCTGTAGAAGTATTGTAAAGTTATTTTTTGCAACTGAAAAATTGAAAGAAAATGAAGCAAACAGTGGTGTTCAAAGATAGGAATCCCTGTTTAATTACGTGTTGCACAAAGTGTCCGTACGGACAGTAATGACTAAAATACCCGATTTTTTCCTTATTAGGTTGCTTTCAGTCTTGGCACTTGTAGGGTATGTTAGGATACCTATACCTGTTACAGAGATGTACAAATCTGATTTTTGACGATTTTTTTCGATTTTCTGATTTAGCAAATCACTGATAGTGCCTTTAATTCATGTATGCCTGGTATATTACATGTAGTTGTGTACAGATAGAGGTATGGCACTCTAACCCAAAGTCAACTAAGCATGACTAGCTAGATGATTAACCAAAAATAATGGCTCCTGCCTTAAAACCCCTCAACCAAGAGCATATATTGGAAATTGACCTCACTTATGACCTTCAAATTAGGTCAAGAGGTCAATCTTCTGAAAACTTGATGTAGTAGACCCACACAACCTCTTTGGCTTGGGCGATGTTTTCACTCATGAGAATTGAAACGTCGCCCTTGCACTAAATGGGATATCAAACTGATTTTTTGACCCCCTGCCCCAAATTTGTATTTGTATTGGAGCAAAGGATAAAATTGACCGTATGCCCTTCCCGACGTCATTTTTTCGTTATTACTTGTATCGTAAGTATAAAAAACCCGCGGATTGATAACATTTACACTTGCTCACTTGCACTTGGTTGCTATATAATCGTATCATACACCCCAAAGCCCCTGGTATGCGGTCCTTATTTTTCCAATTTAAAAAATTAACATCTTTCAGATCACTGCAAAAATAAAGGAAATCACAAGACTAAGATATTTGGTACATATCAAAAACTGATCTGAATTTGAAAAATTGGTGTCAAAAACTTTATGCCAAGCTTGGTGTACATCAATAAAAATTAGTTACAACTCACAATGAACTTACCTCTAAAAATTGTTACATTACTGATTTTGATGAGGCGAGTTAGTTCTTTTGTTTACTTTAAGCGATTTACTGGTATAAATCTATCGTCACATATATACTGAAATAGCCCTAAATAAAAACTAACCAGATGGTTTTCATGGCCGATTGGAGTATTCTTGCGAAAAAATCAGATTTATTCGACGCAATATACCCACTGAACAACGATCATGGAAGCTACCATGTTTATTCTTTGTGTATATTTAACAATGCCGCATGCAACCGAAAACAGAAGCCAGCGAACATATATCCAGACGCGCATATATCACGTGCAAGTTTTGCCCACAAGCCTCATCCTTTGAACTTCGTTGAGCACACCAAAGGATAGAGCGCGAGTGTCATTTAGAATTTTTTATTGCAATAAAACTACACGTTTTTAAAACCTCAGTGAATTGCTATAAAATGTTAAGAGGGGTGGTTTTAATATCATTTTGTGATTAACAAGGTTTAGTTGGCCTAAACACTACAATCCTGAAAAACGTGGACATTGAAAAGGGGATCGCGTAATATTTATTTTATAAACTAAAAAATCTTCAGTCGCACTGACACCACTGATCTCTATACAATGGATTGGCTACACAACATTAATTGTATTTTAGATGAATGGAGCAAAAACTGCGGACATCTTGGTCTACCGAACACATCCATTCCAGAGACACCTGTTTAACAGAAGTTGTTGTATCCCGGGTGCACGTTTTGAGACACCCATCCCATATCGCAAAGACAATGAACTCACTGATTGGCTTGAATCCTTTGGGGTTTTTTAGTCTGGTTATGTCGCTTATCCCCACATTTCAATGGGAAACAATTTTGTATAAATGACGGCTCTTAAACCACCTTCCTTTGGCTCTTTTTGGATCACCAACATGGCCATCAGTGCTTCATTACGAAAGCCCAGGTTCCAATCCATTGTATAGAGATCAGTGTTCGAAACACACTAATGCGCGATTCAGCAATATACGTACTTTTCAATGTACCGAGTAGCGCTTCTTTGTATGATGTAGAGGTTGTCCCTCCTAAGTTTATTTTAAAAACTATATTCTCAAGAATTCCCAGCTCATTTTATAAAAATTAGGCACAAATATATGCCATTTTTTATAATTTATCTATTTAAAGGAACAGTTAAATTTAAAAGCTGTGTTTTTAATTCCACAATGTTAAAAGTAAACGCTATAGTCCTTTCTTTCATACAGCCAGAACTTGACTACCACCGATCATCTTTGATGAATTGGTGTGAAAGACTAAACATGGCTTGTGGCAAAACGATAGCTTAAATAATAAATTTTTTGATAAATTTATATATTTTAAAGGAAAAAGTTAAAGCTGTGTTTTTAATTCCAATGTTAAAGTAAACGCGATAGTCTTACATACAGGCCAGAACTTGACTAACCACCGATCATCTTTCAATTGGTGTGAAAGACTAAACATAGCGTAAATAATAAACGTGGCGGTAGGGCCTGTCTATTTCCGTTAAACGTTTAACCGGTCGGAAGGCCGTTTAAACGTGTAGAAAGTCCTAAACGTGTAAACGGGGACCCTTTTACCTCTCCTGACATTCCGAGACTGCCGAGTGCAAAAGTCACGTCATCAATGGCCGCCACAATAATTTTTACTTTTGCATAACCTGACTAAATGGTGGTATTTTACGAGCATTAATCGGCCATTTAAAAAACACATTGATTCTGAAGGTTGAATCGCATTTAGTGTAAAGAACATACCTGTTTTCTGTCAACATGAATTTTTTATATCAATCCTGTGCATCGTGAAAATATCAGCCATAATAATTATTAGACGATTCGGCTACTGAGCGGAGCAGAAGTGCACGGTGTCGCGACCTGGAGCAAGATTTACCCTGGAGAAAATGAGGTCACTAGGCGAGGTGGTTTGTTGAATTTAATTTTCATGTACAAAAGTAAATCAAGAAAGTAAGCTTTTTGGCGAAAACTTTGACATCGTTATAATGTTATACGATTCTACTATCAATACTTTCAAAATGGGCAACAGTATTAAATACCATGGCCACGAAAGCAACAAACAAATTAATTAGCAAATATATACATGTCAAAAATTTGCGTGGTAAACAGATACAGTTGGGTGCGCCTGTGATTGGTCGATTTTTTTTTCTGTCGGCCGCTGAGGTCCCGGACTGAATTATATATCAATTATTTTGTTAGGTTTCAGACAAGTACTATTATATTATTAAGAAGCTGATCAATAAATGTGAAGTTGTGAACCCGATACATGTGCGTAAGTAACAAAATAGCACGCAAAATAATGTACTGTCCAATGAATACGGCGGGTATTTCCCAGGGATTTCCATTTTATTGAGCTCAATTTTCGCTGCGGGAGGTTCCGTCTTCCGTTTAAACGGTTAACCGGTTGTCGGACTTTCCGTTTAAACGGTTTAGGCAATTAACCGGAAACTGACAGCCCTACGTGGCGGCTTCCTTAAATCGTCTACTGCTTCGAAAGTTTAAGCGTGAAAAAGATGTTTTCTTTCTTCGCAGAATACTCCAAATGGATCATGCACCCCATCTGGTACGTCATAGTTAGGATATTTCATAATATATGTGCCGATAGATTTAGTACCATATTCCTTTAGAAATTCAGTCTTCAAAATTTGTTTAAGGAGAATTTCAACATCAAATTCAGTTGACTTCTATGAAGTAGAATTAGATGAGATTTTTAGGGAAGTTTTGCAAGCTTAACCGTGAGTAGGTAAAGCAGCCTGCACTCCCCCCCATTAAAAGAGCGATGTTGGGGAGACAATCTATAAACAATTTGGTTGTTCGCTTGTGGTGTAATAGACCTCAAAAAGGGTAGCTATCAACCAGAAGCCCCTACGGCTATTCGAGATCATATGCAAGAAATTCTGCACAACCTGTCCCCAGATCTTTTCATATTCATCCAATCATACTCAAGTAAGTATGTTTCCCTCTCTCACTGAGCCACAAGACCTTTAAAATTTGATTTATTTGGACAATGTCCTGGATCACCCAAGAAAGCCTAGCTCAAACAGGAAGATATTTCCTTTGGGGTCCATTTACTGGACGGAATTGGGAGAGTCGCGGGGGTAATCACCCTACCTACTCTTTTCGACACTGAATGTGATGTGCATGTAAGGCTACGACTCTCTGACATGGGACAGGGTATATCGTGGTTATTTGCCCAAGTCCAAATCAACTAGAACTAAACAGAGCTATTTCAATCAATAGCTCTATGTTTACAGATTAAATACAGAATTCAGTGCCCGATTAAATCCATGGATAAGTGGTCCCGCCGGTAATTGAAAACCGGAGCCCAAAGGCTATAGAGACCAAGTTTTCCGTTTTACGGAAAAGGAGAAAATTCACAGAATGCACAGTTTAGAACACGGATTTGGACTTTTTGGAAGAAACATGAATGTCCTGAAACAAACATGGGATTTTTCCAGTTATCTCCCGATTCTTGACACAAAATAATGGTTCAAATTATCCTACCACTAATATTAGTGTCAAAATGAGTAAAATCTGCAATTCTGGCCCAAAGCTCATTATCGCCGATTTTCACTTCAAATCGCAGTAAATATAATACAAAATTCGGCCATATTCCTGTCGTGTCATGCCTGGTGCAAGTGTTGTGCTTGTGTTTGGGTTGTTTCTCGATTTATTTAATGTTGTGATTGGTGTTTTAATTTAAGAAAATCAAATATATGTTTCCCTAGAATGGCTTAAATTAAGGGTTTTAATAGAAAACGGAAAAGAAAACGGAATAGCGATTTATAAAAAAGGGAAACTTTGGTCTTTACCAAAGGCTAAGACTCCTAACCAGGGGGGCCACGCTTACCTTGAACTGTTTTTGCAAAGCAATGCACCCGAATCTCCTTTGCGTCTAATACCAGCATCTAACGTGGGATCTGCCCTCAGAAACATTCATGAGACCTTCTGGCCATTTTCATTTTGATTGCCACCAGCTTTAATGTAGATGTGCGAACCAGCCTCACCCTTCCGGTTGCCCAAATTAATGAGTTGGAGCTTCCTGGAGAGTTGACCTACATTGGAAAACAGAAAGAGGAAACATGCATGTGATGAATTAAAAATATAACATCTCATTCTACAACTATGGAAGTCGCCCCTATAAACCTGTTTCAAGACAGCAAAAAAGTTCACTCTGCTAAATAGTTAGCAGTTTTATGCAACGTGGTGGGTGACCCTATTTATGGTTTCCAATTTTTTCATGTTTTCCACCGTTCACATGGAAGGGGGCATTGAACTACATGAACTGACAACTGCAGCCATTTTGTGACAATTTGGTTTTAAATTGTTACTTTACAAGTTATTCCAAACATGTTCCTGTCACTTTTAAGATTCCTGCCCTTTTCTAATGCCCCAGGGTGGTAGGCTGACCTATTGCAGTGGGCAATGGTAATAGAAAGCCACCAAACACTAAAAGGTTGCTCTGCCTACTTTATCTTCGCAAAAAATTTTAGGGGGAACATGTCCCCAGTTTGATTTGCCAGGGAAAAAAAGAATCCATACAGGGGCAGAGGCATATTGCAGTTGAGCAGGGCGTGAAATAAGGATTTCAGATCCAGGAGCAATTGTTGGTGTTTTTTAACATTTATTGCCCCGGTCAGACTTATAGGTACACAGTTTGGTTCAGACCCAGGGGCATTTGCCTTTTAGCAGGGGTAAAAATTTGTCCCTTGCCCACCTTAATTTCAAGCCTTGCATGCAGTGGGTAATTTTTCTGCGGTACATTTTAAACAAGGTGGTTGTTTGGATGATGTATGAATTATCGCAGGCAGAACGACACATTGTAAATACAGGTTATGTAGATGTTGATTGATTACATGGGGGGAGAGAAATTATTCTTGTGCCCCATTCAACAGAGTTGGGCACACTACTGTATCTCAGCTGGTGGCCAGTGGAGGGATGCGTTTTCTTTGTGTATTTACTGAATGTAAATGGTGGCCCGCCGGCGGAGAGGAGTGCCCATCTCCTGTCTTTGGCATTTGGGCCAGACTCCATCATTGATTGTTTGCTGTGGGTGGGGGGGGGGGGTGAAACCGTATTACATGTGTGTAAGTAACAAAATAGCACGCAAAATTAATGTACTGTCCTATGAATACGGGCGGGATTTTTCCCCAGGGGATTTTCCATTTTATTGAGTCAAGTTCTCTTGCGGGAGGTCCGTCTTCCGTTTTTAAAACGGGTAAACCGGTCATCGGACTTTCTGTTTAAACGGTTAGGCAATTAACCAGAAACTGACAGCAATACGTGGCGGGGCTTCCTTAAATCGTCTACTGCTTCGAAGTTAAGCGTGAAATGGATGTTTTCTTTCAGCAAGGAATAATCCAATGGACCATGCAACACCATCTGGTTACGTCATATTTCAGGGATATTTAAATATATGTGCCGATAGATTTATACCAATAAATTCCTTAAATTCAGTCTTCAAAATTTGTTAAAGGTGAATTTCCATCAAATTCAGGTTTGACTTCTAATTAAGTGAAATTCAGATGAGAATTTTTATGGAAGTGTGACAAGCTTAACAGTGAGTAGGTGAAAGAAGCCTGAACTCCCATTAAAATAGCGATTGTTGTGGAGAAAATCTAGGAAACAATTTGGGTGTTTAGCTTGGGGTTGTAAAGACCTCAAAAGGGTATCTATCAAACAGAAGCACAATACGGCTATTAGAGATCATATGCAAGAAATTCTTGCACAACCTGTACCCAGATCTGTTCTATTCATCCAATCATACTCAAGTAAGTAGTTCCCTCTCTCAGGAGCAACAAGACCCTCTTTTAAAATTTGATTGATTTGGACAATTGTCCTGCGATAACCCAAGAAAGCCTAGCTACAGGAAGATTATTTCCTTGGAGGTCCATTTACTGGGAAGGAAGTGGGAGGTCGCATGGGGAGGTAATCACCGATTCTTTTCGACACTGACTGATGTGCATGAACAGGTACGACTCTCTGTACATGGGACAGGTTTTATCGTGGTTATGTGCCCAAGTCCAACTCAACTAGAACTAACAGAGCTATTTCAATCAATAGCTCTTGTACAGAGTAAATCCAGAATTCATGACCCGATTAAATCCCTGGATAAGTGTCCGCCGGTAATTGAAACAGGACCCAAAGGCCTAGGACCAAAGTTTTCCGGTTTTACTGAAAAAAGAGGAAATTCACGAATTGCAAGTTTAGAAGACACGGATTTTGGACTTTTGGAGGAGAAGAAAACATGGAATGGCCTGAAAAAAAACCTGGGATTTTCCAGTTATCTCACGATTCTGGACACAAAATAATGGTGGCAATTCATCCTCCACTAATATTTAGTGTCAAAAATGCATAAAAAATCTGAAAATTCTGGCCCAAAGCTCATTATCGCCGATTTCACTCAAATCGCGGTAAATATAATACAAAATTTCGGCATACTTCTGTCAGTGTATGCCTGTGTGCAAGTGGTGCTTGTTTCGGTGTGTTTCTAGATTATTTAATGTGTTGATTGGTGAGTGTTAATTTAAGAAAATCAAAAATGTTTCCTAGAATGCAGAAATTAAGGGTTTTTATTAGAAAACGGAAAAGAAAACGGAATAGGCGATTTAAAAAGGGAAACTGGGGTCTACCAAGGCTAATACCCTCTAAACCAGTGTGGCCACGCTTCTTACCTTGAACTGTTTTTGCAGCGATGCATCCGTGTGAATCTCCTTGCGTCCTAATACGCATCTAAAGGGGATCTGCCCTCAGAAACATGAACTTCTGGCCATTCATTTTGATGCCAAGCTTGTAAGTAGCGGTAGCCCAGCCTACCCTTCAGGGCCCCAATTAATGGTTGATGCTCCTGGAGAGTGACCTACATTGGAAAACAGAAGAGAAACAGCAGTGATGATTAAAATTAACGTCTCTTTACCACTATGGAAGTTCGCCCCTATAAACCTGGTCAAAAGCAAAAAAAGTTCACTTGCTAAATAGTGCCTCTTAAGCAGTTTTATGCAAGGTTGTGGGGACCCTATATGGTCAAATTTTTCATGTTTTCCACCTTCAACATGGAAGGGGGCATGGAACTACATGTAATGGACCACTGCAGCCCAATTTTGTGACCAATGTGTTTTTAATTGTACTTTACAAGATATTCCAAATGTGTCTGTCACTCTAAGATCTGCCCTTTGCTAGGCACAGGGGTGGTAGCTGACCTATTTGCAGTGGCAATGGAATAGAAAGCACCACACACTAAAAGTGCTCTGCCCTCATATTAATCTTCGCAAATTTTAGGGGGAAACATGCCAGTTTGATTTGCCAATGTTCAATGGAAAATAAAAAGATCCATCCAGGGGCAGAGGCATATAGTCAGGGGATCAATGGGTGGCATATTTGAGGGAACCCTTACTCAAGATACACTAAAGGTTTGAGAAGGGTATTAGGCAATCGATGGTGCTGTTCCGAATATGCCCATGCCAAAATTGTCAAGTGGTGGAAAGTGGATTTAAAGGGGCATTTACCCCGATTTGCTTATTTTTTAAATATAGCTTTATGAAAACGTGTGCAAGATCACGCAATTTGAATAAAGGGTGAAGAAGTGTTTTATGTCAATGGAGGGTGCTGATTTAAAAAAGACACCTTACAAAATCACCAATTGATGGAAGGTGCATTTTTAAAGGGGAATTTACCGGATTTCCTTATTTTTTTAAATATAGGCGTATCCAACTGCGAATCTCCACTTATTGGATGAAGGTTAAAGAATATTTTGGGACAATTCGAGGGTGCTGATTCCGAATACGCACCATGCGGACTTGTCAATTTGGTGGAAAGTGGATTTTTTAAAAGGGGCATACCCGATTTTCCTTTTTTTAAGAATAAGCTTTCTGAAACCATGTGCAAGATCCACTAATTTGACTAAAGGGTGTAAGAAGTGTTTTATGTCATTGAGGGTGTTGAATTCAAATAGACACCATACAAAATCACCAAATCGGTGGAGGAAAGTGGATTTAAACAAGGGAATTACCAAATCCCAATTTGGCCTTATTATTTTTAAATAGCAGTATCATTTAATCAATGCCCAAGATCCACTAAATGTGACTAAAACGTGAATGGTGTGATAGGTTATTAGGCGGAATTGTGTTTAGGTTAATGTGAGGGTACTAATTTGAATTTTACACATACAAAAGCACCTCACATTGGTGGAAAGTGTTTTAAGGGGAACGGCTTAATTTCCTTCGTATATTGAAAAAAAAAAAAAAGATTATCAAGGGAAATAAATAATTTGAGAAAGCCAACGAGGTCCTCTGGAGGATGGGCTGCTATTGATGATAATGTTCATGTAATGTTGTCTAAAACAGGTCATAGAATTAAAGGGCACTATTCTATTGGCAAAATCAGATTGAAAAATCAAATATTACTAAGTGTAGGGTGTATAGCGTAAGAATTGTTTACTTTTTCTGTTACAAAGAGATTGTCCTTTATGTGAGGTGTTTACAAAGAAGGATATATGTTTTCATCAGTTTCCAGAGAAAAAAATAATGTGTTTTTATCATGTACTCGGGGTTTATCATTACGTGTTTACCAAAGTTAATAGTAATTGAGAGATAACTGTTCAGAAGAAAACTTGTTTGAGTGTCTAAGTATGTATTTAAGTGCTTTTTAGAAAGTGGTTGGGTTATAAATTAGCAATCAAACATTTATTTTTAAAAAACACTTAAAAAAAAAAAAAACTTTTTACAAAAAATTATTCAATTTTGTTTTTGATTCTCTTAAAAGACGCACCCCAGCTTTTTCATGCATCCCATTTTCTGATGAAAAAGGTATCCCCTCGGACAAAATACACTAACGTTTGTTTACGTTTGTAAATTTTAAACATAATTACGACAGCAGGGAATTAGGTGTTACATTATTTCAACGAACTTATTTTTTCCCGCCTTTTAGAGGCCCAGTCACCTACAATAATTATATCATCTGGTTAAGAACGATTATAAAGGCATTTAGAAGTAAAGTAATTTCATCATTCGAAAACCAGGGCAATTATAAAGATCATGATCCAAAACAGTGACGATAACCAGCGGGGGAAGGGGCAACCCCAGTCATGGGAGAAGGTGTTGTTGGGCCCCTCCCTCCCCCCCACCCCAATGCTCTTTCCCTGCCTGCCTGCTCCCTTCCCAAACGGAACATTGTCGGGTTACCCAATGGATAAAAAAAATGGATCTCAAAAGGTCCAGCATAAAAAAAAAATTGTTCATTTGGTGAGTGGTCTCAAGATATGGTCCCTGTACCAATAAGTCAGCAAAACACCTTGGCCACGGAGCATCACTTTCTTAGGATTACGGCTCAGTCACACAGCCGATTTTTGCTAAGGAAAACACTTTCCCGACTGCTCAAAACTGGGGCCTATTGGCCAATTTTCGAAAACTCGTGAGTATGTCTTTTGTCAGGTGTAGTTTTTGGCTTAAGTCTGGGAGTGTACTGTAACGTCTTCTGCCAGTATGGTGGTCAGAAGCACGTGGCAAATTCCTGGGCCAAATTAAAAAAAAAAAAACAGCCAAATTTTTTCTTGCAGGCGTAAAGTATTACGGTTTTGGAATCGGGAAGGTCGTGACAGCAACATGTCACACACATGTGCTGTCATGTTAAAGGCTCAGTCACAAGCCGATTTTTTTTTTTTGCGAGAAAACCATCCAAGGACTGCTCAAGACTGATGACGAATGGCAATTTTCGAAAATCGTGAGCAGTTTTCTTTTAATGTGTTAGTTTTGGCAAGGTCTGGGGCTGTCTTTCTGTACAGTCGTCTGTAGTTCTTACCATATTTGCACTAGGAAAGAGAAAAGCCTTCCAGACGCCCAGACTGGTTGCCGATTGGCCATTTTCAAAAATCTGAGTAAATTTCTTTTTCAGGTGTAGTTTTTGGCCAAGTTGGGGACTGGCCTGTAGAGTCTTCTGCAGTTGTGTGGCGGAAGCATGTGGTGCGTCATCATGATGGTGTGTGTGCAGTTGGAAAAAGTGGTCGGCAATGTGTCTCTGCCATCCAAGCGGGAGGAGGAGAAACTGCAAGCCAAACTGGACATGTTCTTAACGGCGACTAAACTCGGCGACTACAGAGAAGATAAGTCGCAGCAGTTGCAGATTGACAGCAACTTGTGCTGCGTGTTAAGGTCTGCGACCGATTGAGAACTGAACACAGTGACATGTTCACGCATACGGTCGGGCTGATTTGAACAAGATTGCAAGCCGATTTGAAGAAAAGAAATGTGGTCTTGTGTAGTTGAGGAAGACGTTGGGTCGCGTCGCGGGTAGTCTTCATGTGACGGTACTTTTCTTGGCGTCATCAAGTCGGCGGCCCAATCGACGAGACAGGCTGACAGCCGACATCTCACAAACTTGTGCCGTCGTTCAAGGACCGGCGACTAATCGGGGAATGAACAAGTGGCATTGCCAATTAAACATGCTGGATCTTGTGATTACATGATGGTGCCGCTACTGCTCGGCTTTTAGCCTCCTTGTTCTCGTTTGACGAAGGGGATACTCGCAGACTATAATAATCCCTGGTCGGGAGAAACATTGTAAATTTTGCCGGTTGTTTAGTCGGGAAGTGGTGGGTCGGGAACGCTGTATTTGTTGACTATACTTTAGGTTTGCGACTCTGCATTGGAACTGACCAGTGCCTGCTTGATCTTGATGATTTTCTGATGCTGTCGCCTATGCTAGGCGATTGAGCATCTCTTGTCGTGTAAGTTTTGTAACAAGACTGCGGCCGATTTGAAAAAAAACATGTGGTATTGTGCTAGTCGGGTAGAGGTCGGGTCACGTGGCGAAGTCACGGATTTTCTTCTATGTGACTACCTTTCTTGGCACATCCCAACAAACTCGGCAAAACAATCGCACGCAGCAGTTGACAGCGATGTCACAGGCTGGTGCGTTTGTTCAGGTCTTGTGACTGATAGGGGACTGAACAAGTGGGTGCCAATTAAACATCATGATTGATCTAGTTGATTTCATAATGCTTTGACAAGACAGAAAAACTGGTATTTAGCACCAACTGCATGCCTATTATTTCATATTGAAAAGCCAGCGGGCCAAAACAATATGTGGACTTATCATTCCATCAAGAAAAATACCCATGGACAAAGTCTGCAGTGGTGCTAAAAAAAACAGTTTTCTGTCTTGTGCCAGACGAGTAGAGGTACTGTAAATGAAGGCCATACATATATTGAAGACATTTTTACAGGTTTCCACTGCCTTTTCCGGTTTGGGGAACTCAAGACTTAGACCTCTTGTTCTAACTTTTTTTTGTACACAATGACCCCCTTTGTGCTAATGTTCACATTTTACCCAATACCCCCTTTTTTTTAAAATCTTCAGATACTCGATAAACCCCATTTTCTTCTTTCTGCACCCACCTTTTTTCAAAACAGTTGCTAAAAGTAGCCACTTTTTGGTTAAAACAATTTAACATCCAAATGCAAAATTTCACACACTACGAGCACTTTTGAACATTTTATAATTTATGGCAATTTGAAACTCTGCAGAGACGCACGTCCTCATTTGAATCAGGTGTTACCTCAATGGCCCCATTCTTAAAAGGACATACTGAATGACATCCATCTTAGTCAGCTTGTGGTACTGAATGACCCCTTATTTTGGTACGATTTAACTGAAAGGCCCATACTGTTCACCTGCTGACAACCATTCCACTCCCCCTTCGTCCCCACCTACCAAAAACAACACATCTACTCCCCACCACCACCCTCACCTTATTTCGTGTTCCCGCTCCCTCCCCCCCTCCCCCGATTTTTCCTTCCCCCCCCCCCACCAGCCCCTCCCTCCACCACCCCACCCTCCCTCCCTTACCCCACCGCCCCCCCCACTCCCCCTCCTCCCCTCTCTCCGAACGCGTACTTCACTCCTCACCTACCTCCACGGTACCGCCCCCCTCCCACCCTCACCCCACCACTTTCCTACAGTACCATCCTGTCACCTGCTCCCCCCCCCCCCCCCCCATTCCGAGACAAATAAACCGTCACTTCGGATAGTTCATGACTTTAAATTTTTCTTAGCAAAATCAAGACTTGTGTGTTATCCCGGTTTAAAAGAGCGTGAAACTAAAATGCTGCCCTCACTAGAAAGGACTGGAGTCAAGAACTTATTTGACTTGTCATAGAACTTATCAGGTTCTGAAAAAATTCATGATGCTACTATTATAGTACTGAGGTTGTCATTGTTACAAAGTGGTCACCATTCCATGCGTAAAGGTTTTTAAGGGGCAAATAATATGCAACCACGCTGGTGCTTTACTTCACTAGCTCATAATGAAATCAGGAGTACCCCTTTAATTCATTTTAGCGGTGAGGTTTCATCATTTTAATAAAAAAAAGAAAAACAAAATTTAATATTTGACATTTAATGTGACATTGGATATTTTCTAAAGAAGTGCATATTGTATCGTATTAAAAAGCTCTATTTATCATAAAACGGGGTGGAGGGTAGCGTGTCCCGTTAAAACAAGAATTTCACAACTTTCCACCAAACCTATCATTTTGCATGCAAGCAGATTTGAACTCAGCACCCTCGAATTGACCTAAAACACATATCAGATTTTTAGTGTATCTTGAGTAGGGGTCAACCTTATGTGGAGCCTGTAGGCTTGATGGATCCCCCACACATTTGTGATTAAAGTTATGGGAAACTTAAAAGTTGGCCTACACATTACCTAGATGGCTTTAACCTCTTATTAACCGCTCGCTTCGCTATCTGTTTTTAGTATGTTATTTTTACGTGTAAAATGTATCCTATTTCCTTCCAATGGCCTAGACTATATTGGAGAACAAAATGAAGAATTCATATATTGTGAAATGTGCAGGGACCGCTTTAACTGAAAATAAAATTTTATCAGTCATTTAACAACAAATTTTTGTACTTGATATTGGTCCTTTCAGATTTTTAAAACCGACGGCAAAAAAAATAGTTGTTATCGGTTTCATTTTGCCGACACATTAAAAAAAAACATTCCGGCTCGCTATGCTCGCCGGGTAAACTTCGGTGGTATGAGCCGGAAAGGAAACTTTTGAAATGGTTGTGGACGCCCCTGTAGACATATTTGATAACGGAAATTCTCTGTATATTTTTTTTTTGTATATTCACAAAAAAAAAAGTAAAACCTGCAGATTTACACAGTAACGGCCTTATGTTGGGGTCTGACGCTGCCATCAAAACATTACGCGAACAAAATACGGATCATGCTGGCCATTGCTACGACGTTGACACCAATTTCATGTAAAACTGAAGATGAAGTGAACTATTATATGCAGCCGTCTTAGTAGATTTTAGAAATTACAGAGTCTGTTTTTAAAACGAATCCCGTAAAATAAAATCAATTTTAAAGAAACACAATGGCATGAAAAATATTCGGACAAAAGAAATGGATCCTTACTGAAATCATTCCACAAAATTGTTTACATTTTGTTGTAAAAAAAAGGGATTAGAAGTAACTAATATTATTTGCCTTAAGCTTCAATTCTCAGCCAAGGATGCTAACACAAAACATGGTAGATACACTTGTCATTATGTCAACACCTGATTTTCGAATCCGTAGCAGGAAATTGCCCGAAAAAAAAACTGCTTAGCACTCTTGCCGTTTTACTGGTTTACAGAATGTAATCATCCATTTTTTTCAAATTTGTTGAAAGTGATTTCAAATAATGACCATTTCATTTTGTCTGAAAAATTTTTTCATGCCATTATGCCATAATAGGTATAGGCCTACTTTGAGTTAACGCAGTTGCCAATACTACCTTTGGCATTAGTTAACGTGGTTCTGTTTCTTTTACAATTAAGCCCACGTCAACAGCAAATGCACAGATGTGGTATCTCTCAGCCAGATAAAATCAATTATACGAGAAACGATCGTGGTCCGTAATATGCAACTGAACAAAACTGCGCAATACAGAACAGCCGAAATCACAGATACCAACCGAAATTTATACTGGAAACCCTATTGGTTTCCAACAATTCTGCATTGGCCCAGATACAGTGACACGAAGCGTTTGTTTATTGGCCAGGCCTATTCAAATTATTTCTCTTTTATCTATAGGTTATTAGGCGCCTTTTCATGTCACTGATTGTGACCTTGAACCACGACATACGATTGTTAACTTCAAAACGAAAGCGAAACAAACAATGAATAATATAATATAATATTATAATGAAAAATAGCAGAAATCAGATATATTCCCTGAATAAAGTGCACTTTAACTCCTTCCAAGTAATAATTGCCTTGGATAACCAAGCATTGTATTATTAACTAAAATAATATATAAAACATTTTAAAATTTACAGATATGGACTAGACCTACCTATAATAACAAGGATTTCGTTATTAAAGATTTCTGCATGTTGGCTACCTGTAGAATTTATTAATAACGATATCCTTACAAGTGGATTCCGGTCTAAGTGGCATCATGGCTTCAGTTAGCAGGGGTATTCGACATAGAGGGAATGTTCCAATCCAATCAACCGTTTATGAGAATATTGTATCATTTTATACGGCCAGTCTGAAGAGTATATGTCAATGTAAGAACACAAGAGATGTCGGTTTAATCGAATCAGTGGAGGAGTAGAGAACCGTCCTGTGGTCTCTTCTGTCAGTAAGCTGCCTCGCCAGTGAAGCCAATCGCTACACCACCAACACACTATTCTTCCAGAATGTCATCCTCAGGTATTTCCCCTATGACTGGATGCCAGCGCAGGCCTTTTCTAAGGGTCTGCCTGACTTTAGCTTCATTAAATGTGGAGGGTTTCTAATGCAAAAAGTAACATCATTGTTGATAGTTATAACAATCTCCAATGCGATGTCCTATGTCTGCAGGAGGAAACCCAACAGAGGAACTCATAGTCATGTCATCACCATACAGGAAGGGTCCTTGCAATCGAGAGACAACATCGACAGTATGGAAGTGCTATGTGAAAACAATTACCTATTAACCATTTTTGACAAAAAAACAACAAACATTTAGTTATTTATTTTTGTCTTATTTCGCCTGGGTAAATCATACAGTGTTCGACATGCTTCCAATGATTGCCCAGGGATCCGGAACGAACTGGCCGGCCCAGGAAGGTTTTCACCCTACTCTTATCAACTCAAAAATGGCTGAGATATATTACAGGCGTGATTCGCGTGTACATTTTCGTTTGTCCAAGTCCAAATGAACCATGGGGAAAGCGGAGTCAGTCCAGTTTTAATCAATATTTCTTATACAAATCAATTCAGAATTTAGTACCCGGATTAAATCCCAGCAAAGTTAGCCCTCCTGGGCTCGTACCAGGGACCTCCTGCACCAAAAGCGAATGCCCAACCATTGGGCCATTGCGCTCCCATCGAAGTCCCCACCATTGAGCTCAACTCTTTCATAGTTACATCCATCTGCAAACCTCCGTCATGCCTAGTAGATTTCAAAGCCCCTCAATTCAATTGCGGGAATTCCACCAAAACCTCATTCTTCATTGGCGATTTTAACAACATACTACCAAATGGGGCTACAATGAAGCCAATAAAGACAGACAAGCTGGCGAATATGGTTAGACAGGTCAATCTCGTTCTCCTTCACAACCAGCTATGCGTCAACATCATTTTATAGTTGCCCGTTTGGAAGAGAGGTTACACCCTGATGAGCTATTATTAAGGTTATCAAAAACATCTGTGTGGTAAGATTGTTCAGGATCCGTTTCACTAATCGGTATCAAGTCAACGGCTCAGTTAAAAACCAACAAAGTTGCCTTTCAAGCGTCGCTTTAACTATAGGAAAGCAGACTTGGCACGGATTCGCTGATGACTGGATCAGAACGTGAAGGGAAGAGGGTTGCTCCAAACCCCATAACTATGACACAATTTGACAACTAGTCCACAAGACTGCCTGTATAGTAGAAGATCATGCATGTAGGTCCCGTGGCAATTCTGGAGACAAAGGTGAAAGTGGTTTGGGGTTATGATGGATACTGAACATTTTTGACTTGGGCTTTGCCGCTTTTGAAAGTCCCGGGCATTTTTGGTAGGGGTCATCAAAGGCCATAATGGGGGTCCAAATTGAAAAGTGCCCAATTTGTATCAAAATTGGATTCAAATTATTCTCTGGTCTGGTTTGTTAAGGAGAGTATAGGCCAAAAATGGTAACGGTCAACATAACTTTATGAAGAGGTCAAATTCGCTAAAAATGGTGAACATTGTCCGATTTTAATGATATTAGTGTCTAATGATTTGTTTTCCTGAATGCAAAATTCAACTAAGCAACTTTCAAAAGCAAAAAACCATAGCTCGGACTTGAAATTTCAAAAATGGCTGCCAAACACACACAATTTTAAAATCAGCAATGATACACGTAACCTTGCTTGCTTGCACAGTAAAAAATAGTGGGTGTCATATCCATCTGATGCAGAATCTGAATCACTGTCAGAGCCTTCAATGCTACTTATTTTGTGCAGACATTGAGATTTTAACTCCAGGAGTTTTTGCTGCTTTTTTTTGCTAGTTGCAAGGGTTTTGGGTGTATAATGGTTATAATAATTAAATCGGGCTGTTGTATTTAGAGTGTATCGGTGCGCATGGCTACAGAGCGCATAGCTAGGTAGCCATGGCGCGGATGTTCAGGGGTATTATGTTTGATAGAGAGTTACTTTGCCGGGGAAGTTTTGGAGTTTTGTGTACCATTCATGACAAAAACCAAATAAAAGACACAGCTGAAATTATCACCTGAAATCTGGAATGTTAAACAAGTTGAGGGTGTCAAAGTCGGACACCCAAGGTATTGCAAGCAAGGTTAAATGTTTCAAATTATGCGTGACATGACACTGCTACTATTACTGTTTCATGGCTATCACTAAGGAACATTTGAAACACCATTTCGATGTATACGGATTTACTGAAACGTGGTTTAGGTCAGATGATTGAGCGAATCTTAGCGATCTTGATGGGACACAGTTTGAAAAATTGTATAAGAGAGAATGAGGGACTGGTGCGGCGGTGCTTCCTTATTTATAGATTCAAACTCCAATATCAAAAAAGACCTGATTTTTAAAGATTTTGATTGCACAGATTGTGATTCAGGGTCATTGAATTGGGGGATAAACTCGAAAATATTATATGGTATTAACAAAACCTATCGGTTGATTCGATCACTTTCTCTTCCCAGCTGGATAATGGTCTAACATAGTTCCAAAGAAAAGAAAGTTGTACATAATGGGCGATTATTTCAACATAGACCTACTAAAATACGAGTCTAAACCTAAAGTAATAATTTTTCATCAGCTCTTATTCCAACACTTTTACCCATGTATAGGATAGACCAACAAGAATAAAATCTAATATTCACAAAAACTTAGCGTGTCATTACTTGACAACATTTAACCAATGATTGTACAAATAACAATATCATTCGGGTGTCTTAGTCAAAATTTCGGCTCATTTCCCCACATTACTATCACAAATTGCCAATCTTTCGTCGTTCCGATTCTCGTCATAAGTAAATAAAAAAAAGTCAACTAAAAACCCGCCAATATCAAGGTTTCAAAAAAGGACTATCACTTGTGCATTGGGAACTTTGTACGGCAAGAAAATGACCCGGAGATAGCGTATAATAAATTTAACACTAAACTTATTGAGGGTATTGAACATTCATTGCCAATGAAAGAAATTAAAACATCTAAAACGTAACATACCAAAAAACCCTGGGTAACGAGTGCAATCATACAATAATTAGAACTAAAGATAAAACTCTACAAGCTCATATGGCCAAACGACAACTGAAAAGGTAAACTAAAATAACTAAATTTAGAACTCAACCAATTTACTCCTACGAGTCTCAAAAAAATCATATATTTTCATCTGAAATTAATACACATAAAACACATGAAAAAAAAAACGTGGCAGTTTGGAATTAACCTTCTTGGTAGGAATAAAACAACAAAATTACCGGATTTCTTCAACGATAAAACACGGGAAATAAGATTACGGATAATACTGATATTGCTAATAGGTTTAATGAATGCTTCACAAATATTGGCACCTCGCTAGCTGCTAAAATTACGCTGCTCCTGATGATAACTTGTGCAGCTCTGAAATTTTCCAACCACAATAAAACATGTTATTTTTTCCCACTTCAAGGAGGAAATAAAATTAAAATGCACGAGAGACCCTTCTTAACCTAGGTGTAGCAACGGAGTCGATGGAGATAGCACTAAACTCCTTAATCAATAAGTCCAGAAATCGATTGAATACCTTGCTCACATATTCAATTGCTCGCTTTCAACTGGTATTGTCCCGTCGCATGTAAAAATAAGCTAAGGTTATACCCATTTATGAAGCCGATGACAAGCACAGCTTCGGAAATATAGGCCTATATCAATGTTACCCCATCCATATCCAAAACCTCGAAAAATCATGTACAATCGAATCTATAAATTTGATTTTTCGGACTTCAATATTTTAGCCCCCATCAGTTGGTTCCGCCCAAAAGAAGATCCACAATATATGGGCATCAATGACCTTTACTCTAGAATAACTGAAAATCTCGATAACAAACTCTCCACTTTAGGTATAGTCCTTGATCTAGTACGCATTCGTACCATTAAATCATTTAAAATACTACTTCAGAAAACTTAACAATATCGGTATTCGAGTTAGCAAACCATTGGATCGCGGGACTATCTTTCAAACAAAAACAGTTGTAATTAATCAAAACTCATCTATCTACCCTACTGAAATAAACTTGTGGAGTACCTCAAGGATCTATCCTAGGTCCACTTTTGTTTCTCAGATATATTAATGATCTCACCTTGCTCCAAAAATCTTCACTTCATAATTTGCCGATGATACCAATATTCTTTTTCGCATGAAGACCCAAAATGCTTGAATACAAAATTAAACGAAGAACTCATTGGAATCTACAATGGTTCAAATTCAAAACAAACTGTCACTCAATATTATTAGAAAAACAAAGTATATGATCGTTACAAACAACACCATCAACAGTCAACGACTACAAACTGAATATTAAAATGGATACTAATGAATTAACCCAAGTTCACACCACGACGGAAATTTTTTAGGACTTTGATAGATAACGATTTATCTTGGAAATCCAACATCAATTCAGTGTTCAAAAATTAGCGCTAAACCTAAATACAATGGAATTATTCGCAAAGTTCGTCCTTTCTTACCCCAGGGAATCTCTCCACACAACTATATAAATACATTTGTTCTCCACCTATCTCAGTTATTGCGCAATCATTTTGGGACAGTAAAAACACTGAATTCTTGACAATTGTTCCGAATGTGCAAAAAAGGCCTTATCAGAACCGTACAAAAACTCCATTTGGCTTGCCAACAACGACCTCTTTTTAAGACTATAAGCCCTTTAAAAATCCAAGACATATATAATCTTAAGCTAGCATCCATTTATGTAACCACTATCCACCAGAAAATGTTACCGCCAGGCTTATTAGACCATAACTTTTTCACAGTTTAATGCAACAATACATCACTATAAGCACACGCCATGCAAGTGATTTTATATCAAGCCAACTAACACACTTCTGGCCAGACAGAAACACAATAAAAACCAGGTGCATGTTTGGAATTCCCTGACATCATAAACTTAAAAATTGTTCCTCTCTTGTTTCAGGTTCAAAAAAAGCATGGGCTGGTAAAATCAAATCATCGACAATACAGATTCAGATTCTCCTTGAGACTATACAGCTGTCAAATGTTTGTTTTGTATGGTCTGTCATCTGCACCTTTCGTTTATTGCTTAGCTACGTTGATTGTTCCAATTCTGTTTTCGGTTTTTTTGTTTTTTTGTCCCTTTATTAGGTAATTAGAAATTTTTCGTCTATCATTAATTAACTGAAAACAATAACGTAAATTATAAGGGTGATATAATTCACACGCCTTGCGCGTTCTGATGGTATCCTCATCTCAATGATTTAAGGTATATTCATATATCATATATATTGTTTGCATTGTTGTTGGCGATGGAAATAAATACTGAATGCATGAATGAATGAAAAAAATATTTTGGCAGTGATTTGAATTTCGAAATGTTGAGAAATCTTAAGATAAGCTTACCCCGATGCTGGGAAGTACGTCATTGAAAAGTTCCACACTATGACTTGACTGCATGAAAATTATATATTTATTAATCTTTCCATGGAGATGGCCAGCGCACGACAGGCTTGAAAAAAAAAATCCATGTATGGCTTGGCCGGAT
The DNA here is from genome assembly GCA_023653785.1 of Ophioderma brevispina. Classification (NCBI taxonomy): domain Eukaryota; kingdom Metazoa; phylum Echinodermata; class Ophiuroidea; order Amphilepidida; family Ophiodermatidae; genus Ophioderma; species Ophioderma brevispina. Next base: position 101,484 of record JAMKCH010025953.1, read on the forward strand.
GCGAACGGACCTTCGTATTACATGCCGACGCTCTAACCGACTGAGCTATCAAGCAGTTCGGTAAAGTAAAAGAGCGATAGATATCATCTATAGGTGGAGGTTCGAAAAGTTGTCTTTAGTACGCCTTCAAATGCATTGAAACTAGTTTTTACTACAGTATAGTCTCACATCTTGATCGATTACGCTGTGAAACGGAGATACAGAATGCTTGTTGCTTTGACGTATTGTAGTTATAAACGGTAAACGAGATGAATGTTTGGTGGCAAGTTGTCAGGTATCAGTATCAGTTTGTTCTTCGGGGCGACCGCAGTATATATTAAATCCGACTATGTTAAATCAAGTTGTACGTGGCCCTCTGCCCAGAGTGGCTTTATTTTTTCCAAAAGACACGGTTTATATGTCTAAAAAAGTACAAAATTTACCTTTACTACTGATTCAAAAACCCGGACCACCCGTACGATGACGATAATCGGTTGTTTTTTCCATGTAGGGATACGTACGTCATTATTACCTGAATGGGTTCCCGAAACAAATAAAAACCAACAATGCCGTGACGTCATCAAATCTTTATTTTTTTTCCAAAAATTGGCTGTGATTCCCAGTATAAAATTCCTTTTTAAGATTTGCAACATATGTATATTGTTCTTTAATAATATAGTCAATGTTCACCCCGCATGAATGTGAAAAAAGATGGGTCCATAAGTATACAAACTGAAAACATAGTCAGCCGGCTAAATACCCTTACCGTGGACTGGAATGAGCAGACGGATCCCCGTTTTAGTTAATAGCAGGCTTACAGCCACTGCGCGCGCCTGCGGGGGTTATGCGTCTCCCAAACAGTGCACTTGTAACATTGCACTCTCATAACCTCCATCCATGATGCAGAGGTGATAATGGGCATCTGGGTTCATAAATTTAACATAAGGAATGCTTGTTATAGTTGGTTCTGGTTACCTTGAATTATGTTGACGCATGTGCGGATCCGAATCCTGAGAATGGAATTTCCTCTTCATTGTCTCCCACATTTGTGGTTGTGCTTCGCTATTTGATGTAAGGGTGGGGGGGGGGCACACTTGTATTCAACTTGATATACCTCGCACGTGGCCTCCTGAACATACCAAAAGTGCGTATTTTCACTTGCAAGAAAACACCCCAAAGCAATAGTACTTTGTTTAATTACTAATCCTAACAATTATTTGCGGCCTTTATTTAAATCATCCCTAAACAAGTTTTTATATAATTGTGCTACCCTAAACGAGTATGTTTATATAATGTGCACGTAACCATCAATGACCAGGCTAGAGTCTCTTATTGTACTCTGCCCCGATAAGGCATATCTTTAGAAGTTTTCTGGATTTTAATCCACTGTAAAAGTGACATTTGCGCACATCACTGCTTTAAATTTCAGAAGGTCTAATTGACTTATACTAGGGACAAAAATTCATATCCAGGACCTATACGTTTAAAATGAAATCCAATGCGTTTAATTTTCAGTCTTTTAAAAGTTTTGTCCCTATACTCTTTTTAATTAATGGGTCTCGTCGTAATTAAATTTACAGTCAGATTATACCCGAAATCGACCTAACGAACCTCAAATTATGTTATTTTTAATATGTCATATTTTTTGGTAAGCTGCCTTGTCTGCCATCTAACAGGGTTAACAAATTTTATATTATTATCTGTTGCTCAATTCCATGAATATGTAAATACCTACACATAAACAACATATGGTTTAATCATTTTTTTTTTTAATGACAACTCCCAGTTGGTGGAGGGGGGGGGTGGCGCGAAGGGCCCACATATTATCTACATTAACATGGTGGTGGATTATTTCATGAAAAGATGTATGCACGGCATAAAAATACTAAAATTTACAGGAAATTCCCAGAACAAAAACAATTCTGCTCAGCATTTACCCCGTAAATGTACATATACTGTAAAAATATGTAACAGAACACTATAAACTATTTCGTGAGTTATTACAGAAGATGTGAATGTGTGGGAATAAAAAGTACTGACGAACACTCTAACATAGTAGGCCTATCCACCACCTTTTACCTTGTAGGCGATATATACAGTTTGTTTTAAAATATATTTGTTAAATGTATTACATAACTGGTAAATATAAGGTCAATTTTGAATGAAAACCTGTAAAAGCTGTTTTTTTTTATAAAATATTTGAAACTAATTTTGCTGCCGAGGATTTTTCTGTAACTACAGTATTTTACTTGTTTGAGTACTTAATTGTATCATTGAAAACTCATAGAGTGTATATTAATGGTGTTATTCATTAAATCCAAATAAAGGCTTCACTTTTAGATTTTGTCATTAGAGCTGGAAAATTGGACAAATTTTGCAGTATTTTCCTGTATTTCCAAATTACAACCAAGTACTGCAATTTTTACAGTATTTTCCTGTAAATTACATTGTAATTTTTTACACTGTATCTAAAAGTTAGACACAGGGAATATGAGTTGGGAAAAATATATCGTCAGTCATAAAACTAGCAAAATTTAATTTGCGAGTCCCGTATCATTCTAAAGTAACCGATCTGCTTTGCTTGGCAGCCATGTTGAAATTTCAAGGTCAGGGCTATGATCTTTGCTTTTAAAGCTGCTTAGTTGGATTTTATATGCAGAAAAACATATCATTAGACAATAATATCATTAAAGTCGGACAATATTAACCATTTTTTAGCGAATTTGACTTCTAAGTGTGTTGACCTTTTGACATTTTGACCATACTTCTTTTACTCAAAGTCAAAGTTAAACAAACTATACATTTTTGTATTCCATATGACCAGAATAATTCGATACCTGTGTTGGTACAATTTGGACATTTCAGTGCTAATTTGAACTGTAATTTAGGACGAGACCCGTGATTCAAAACACATGTAGGGACAAAACTTTAAAAAGACTTGAAATTAAAATGAAATGGATTTCATTATAAATTTATTAGGCCCTAGAGATGAATTTTTGTCCATAGTATAAGTCTATTAGACTTTCTTTGAAATTTAAAGCAGTGATGTATGCAAATTGATACTTTTACACTTAAGAGTGAATTAAAATACACTAAAACGTCTATCAAATTTCCCTTTATCAAGGCAGAGTACAATAAGAGACTATAGTCTGTTCATTGTATGGTTACAGGTGCATATAAAAATAGTCGTTTAGGGTAGCAAAATTATATAAAAATACTTGTTTAGGGAGGAATTTAAAAAAGTCATGCAAATTACTTGTTTAGGGTAGTAAATTTAAACCAAAGTACTTGTTTAGGTAGCAAAATCAAACCCAAATAGCTGTTTAGGTTTGCAAAATCAACCAAATGCTGACTCGGAGATTTCTCGAGGAGGGCGCCCTCAATTTTCAAACAAATCGGATTCTCTGCATCATGCTTGTCTGTATATTAATCACTATGTGAAATAGCTAAGCCATTCAAATTCTTCATATAGAAAATCTCAATTTTGTTATAAAATTCCGGATCGGGATTTTGTTTTATACAGTATCCTATGGCACTGTTATCCATACATAAATGTATAGCTGGCATGAAAACAAAAAATCGATGCGTTCTCACTTTTGGAATTTAGCATTTATGCACCATGCTGACTTTTACGACCCGATTCCCATTATTAATCACCCCTCCTCATGGTGGTAGGATACGAGAGTACTCTAGAATTCAATGATATGACACCCAGTAGTTTATACTGTGCAAGCAAGCAGGTTACATGTACCGATGATTAAAATTGTAATTGTGTATGGCACCATTTGTAATTTCAAGGTCAAGCTAGATTTGTTATTTTGAATGTTGCTTATTTTAATTTTGCATGGCAAGAAACATATCATTAGACCCTATATCCTCTAAAATCGGGACAAGTTGACCATTTTTAGGCGAATTGTGACCTCTTCTAAAAGTCGTAGACCTTTGACCATTTTTGGCCATATCCGCTTAATAGAGTTCGGAGTGGAACAAACTAGACATTTTGATTCCTTATTACCACGAAGACTTTGATACCCATTTGATACAATTTGGGCAATTTTGAGCCTTATTTGACGGTTTATGCGTGAGACCACATAATGTCCATTCGATACAACATCCGCCATAAATATCGTTGTTTTGATGTTGGGTGCCTATTGGTGTTAAATTTTGTCTCCATGGCCACACAACGAATTGAAATGACACATCAGTCCGCTTGATTTAAATAACCGCCTCAATGACGACATCTTTTTCACTAAGCGCTCATTGCTTATGAGAAACAAAGAGTATCTGAGCACAATGTTCCAGGTACACTATTTTAAACCTGGCCACCTTTAACCATACCTTAATTTGTATCACTACCGATTAGTGTATACTGCAAGCGGCAGCTCCCCAGTATTTGGAAGAGCGGATGCAGCAGTGCTTTCTATTGTTGGTACTCTATTTTTTTTCCTTTGTGGTCGGCAAACATGCGAGACGGTGATTTCTAAAGATTACTTAACTTTTTGCCTCTCTATCTATATAGAACCTCTTTGGCTTATACGACAAATCCCATATTCAAAACCCACTCATAGATGGTCCAACGTTGTGCTTACTATAGTTGAAGCACATTGGATAAATTATTTTAGTTAGGCCAGCCGAATGACTTCTGGATCGATTAAAATGCTTCTCCCTATTTCACCTAATGGATATGACCCAAAAACTTTTCCCAGCTCCTATATCAGCGCGAATCGAGTATAGTTCACACCATTTACGAGTCGTCTTGATCAGCGCCGCCCATTGTTAAATTACGGTAAGAAAGTAATTTGAGCCACGCGACCTTGGAAAATCTTCAGCGCTAGGGAGTTCACAAGTTTTCGACGGTAACGTGCCCAATGGCGTTAGTCTTTCATATAGAAGTCCCATTATGCAAATGAGGTATTGCTATTCATTCGTCAGCGCTATGCACAAGCGCTAACAGCGCATGGCGGAATCAATTGTTAATACCCTGTGCAGAATGTACATGGCATCTATATGAACACGTCAACCCAAGTGGCTGACACGTACACAACAATTGTAAAATATTGACCCGGTCAAATTGGATGATTTTTACATTGGATATTGCGCCAAAAATACTTGGCCTATCGTAACGATTTACGCCCAAAATATTCAAACTAAATTGTATAGTAGCTGACTAGTTTATAATATAGGTTTATATTTGGAAAAAGACGAAAAAAGTGAAAAATCGTGAAAAAATTCTTACCTTATTAGCCGGCTCAATTCTCGATTGCTGCAGTCAAGTCATGCCACACGCCATGCTTACAAAAACTGAGCTGAGCTAAATTGGTTCTTTTTGTCAGAAACCCATTCTAACACAGAGCGACCACCTGATTCGTCGTCTTCGCGATATCCAAGTACGCGAAACCGTTTTTCATTCCTTGTTCAGCTATCGCAGAGCCACTTTAACCACAGCGTTTGGTTGCTAGGGAATCCCATGACGTAGCGCATCTCTAAGAATAGCCGGCCAAATTAGCGTGCGGAACGGATTGGGCGCTGTGTCCCAGCAGTACAGTTCATGGGAGCGTAAATGGTGTGAGTTCAACGGAAATCAATAGCTGTTTTAACAGATGAAGTAATTTCAAATTAAGTGACACTCCATGCATATTTCGATAGGGGATATTGATATGGTGTTCAATCTCCGGCCATACGGAGCTAGGCCTTTGTTGCAATACAAAACATATTGTGTCCATGTACAAAGTTACTTTACACAATCGGCTTATTGGAAACTGATTCATTCAGTTACATGGTCTTGTTAATGAAGAAGGGACTGATTCATGGTTGCCCCGGATGAAAATACTCTTTGCTCTAATACTAAGGGTTGGCCCATTTTGATGGTCAAGAAAATCTTAGTTGTGTTAGTTATGTGGGCATTGTGTGCATTGATATACCGAGTGCATTTATTTCCACGCTCCGATAAGGAATGAATTCTTGCTATGTCAAGGTGATATTTAGTTCAAATAACAACGTTAATGAAATAAAGGCTGGTGTTTTTTCCGATACTCAATTGAAAACATTCCAAGCTATCTATGTGTGGAAATAATGCTTTAGGTAAAACATATTTAATAAGATAATTACCTTACATTATATAGTACCCTAAAACTTTTTAAAGTAATTCCTCTTACTTCTACGCCCGGGGGCCACTTGGATTCAAAGGTGGATATGATGCATGGACAAGAAAACGCGTAAAAAGGGTGCTCTTTTTTCCAAAGACGATGTACGCGCGAACCGTTTGGGGTGTCAAAACAGCAAAATATGAAAAAAGGGTATGTTTTTTCTTAACCCTGAATTGTCATGGTATATCTCATTAAGCAGGCATCAAAATTTGTCAATCCAAATAATTGCAATGCGGAACTGGGGAAGTAAATCCAAAGGCA
>JAMKCH010025954.1:0-40568 GCA_023653785.1 Ophioderma brevispina
AGTTAATAATAATGGAAAAGAGTTCAACAGACGGTAAATATTCAACAAAATAAGATTTATTTACATTCACACATCTAAAGTTTTCGCCTTTTCGGCCCTTCAGGTAAATGCGTCAGGCATGAAAAACACGAATTGCCATTGCCATTGACTGTGTGGTATACACCATAGACAAAATTCGTTCAAATTCAAATCTACGAGTTCTGACTAATAATAATGATAATTAGACCGGTGTCAATTGACCTCAAGTAGTAAATTGTAACAGCTTCTAACGTGCGTTCTACGCATTGGGGAACTGTAATTATCATTCAATTTCAATAGAGCATACTGAGCAAAATGAATTGATTTTGAAATCAATAAGCACGAACAAGAATAAATTTCTTTAAAAACGACGGTCGCAGGGATGACTTACTGGGGAAACATCGAGAGTAATAATAAAAATTAAACCATGAAAATTTTGTCATGTACCAGTTGTTATTATAAAAAAATTATTTATAAATAGAATAAATAAATATAAATAATATATTATAGGCCTAAGTGTTGACATATTCGAAGGAAATGTGATTGATGTGATTGTATAAAAAAATAAGTAGTTAAAATGTGAATGGTAATCTAATGGTACTATATGTACTTATGTTAGAAATTCTGAAATGAGGTTGGTATAGCGATTCACTAAAACATCAGTTTGAATCTTTTTGTAACTTATAGAGAAATATTTGTAACAAGGCGGTCCCTGGGTTTCGCGAGCACCTGGCTTTTTTTAAACACTACTTGTTTGAAAATCGGTTTTTTCGCGATTACCCAGCTTGTGAGGCGCGTATCTGCTAACCAATCGAACTTGATTTGGCCCGGCCCAAGCTACACCACCCACTAAGTTTTGTAACCGTACGACCCCGGCCTCCGAAAAAAGGGCGGACAGACAGACAGATACACACACATTATATTATAATATAGATTAAGCCTCATCTAATCAAACTATTTGTGTTACAAAAAAGGGTACTTGTTGCAACTTTCCTGTCATTTTGCTGAGCAACATGTTAGCCAATGTTGTGATGGATTTCTGAATGAACATTGCGTTATACCCTTTATTCCAGAATCAATTGCGTCAAATTCCCCAAGCTGAGAATTATTTCTTTTCCTAATGGGGCAAATAGGAAAGTCAGCCTATGTTTTATATTGAAATTTAAGCATATAAAAAATAACATTTTGTTGTTATTTTAAAACATTTTTGTACCAAATATATTGCTATTGCATTATGAACCTCTTTCACTTGACGTACCCATATGGTGTGTTTCTTTGTAGGATTACATGGTTTTGGTAGCATTCCCATCATGATTAGACTAACAACTTAAGATTGTGCGCGCGAGTGTGTGTGTGTCACAGTGTGTGTTTTATAAATGAGCTTGTTCAATTTAATAGTTTTAAATATTGTTGCAGTGACTTAGAAACGTGTTGCGACATTATATTTCTGTTACAACTTTTGTTCAAATATCGGTCATACGTTTCTTCAAATATTTGTCAGAGAGAGAATTCACAAAAATTCAGCGCTCAATGTGATGAATTAACCATGCTAGAAATAAGCCGAATGACCGGACCAAGTACACGCAAATAGAATGAAGATAAGATTTAAAAAAAATTGAGAAACCCAATTAATTTTGTTCGCTATTAAAATTGCTATTGTGTTAATATCCTTCAGAATCAGTGAAATGGTTCTGTTTATAAAATGTGTCAAAGTGAAAAAATACCGAAAGTCAAACAATCAAATACAACCAGCGCGGATCTAGGGAGGGGGCGGAGGGGGCGCGCGCCTCCCGGTAATTCTGCAAAATCTTGCAAAATCAGCCCATTTTGGACAAGTTTAGCCTTTCAGCCCAACAGCAGCCCCCCCCCCCCCCCCCGGTAATTTTGACGTTTTTCAAATCCTGGATCCGCCCCTGACAACGATGGCTCACCAGGACAATTAAGTTCGTGGGATAGAGGAGAGGTGTTTTTAAATCCACCCCAAAATATATTTTACTCCACAATCTGACAATAAAACACTCAGCAAAAGATTGGACAGACATTCAGTGTAAGTAGGACATTTTGGCTCAAAACCAGTAATTGCAATTATTAAGAAATCATTGGCAACTCCGAGGTTTACTTTGATTACGACGTTGATATATAACTTATAGACAAACTTTGGTACCTATTTGTTATTAAAAACAAGCTTCTCTAACTCTACAGATACCACTTTTCAAACATCGGAAATATTGTTTACACATTATTGGTGTGCTTTGCAACAACCGCGTGATGAGTCGTATTGCAAAAGTGATAAGAGGAGGTTATAGGTTTCGAAATGATATCAACTCTCTAAGTTACTAATAGATATGGAAACATTCTTTTGAAAATAATATTTTACTTTTCTGAGGCGATAACTTTACATAACTGCATTGTATTTAGAATAATTCTTGGATGATTTTTAAAGATATTTCAAATGAGTAATCCAGAAATGTCAGGAGCTTGTTGAAAGGTAATTAAATAAAACAAATGAAGCAAGCTAGATCTTTCGCTTCAAAGAGTGAAAAATCACTTCTGCCACTAGAGTGAGAAATGATTCAAAAATCACTCCTATACAGATTTAAAGAGTAATCACTGTAGCCAATCTTTATCGAGACGAGTGAAATTTCACTTTTTGGAGTGATTGCTTTGCCTGGGCCCTGTATTTCCCGCATTTCACGTACTCTTTTAGAGAGTGAAATTTTTACTCTTTAAATTAGGCCGTGTCGTTTCGCTCTCCCTATCTCAAACGACTGGATCTATCTTTGTTCAAATCAATGCCCATAATATAAATACTGGGTAATCGTTTCATTATAGAAGTCCGAAGTATGCGAATGAGGTATTACAAATGATTCCGTTATGCGCCGTATGATGTTGTGCAGTAGCGCTTGACGGAATAAATGGTAATACACTGTTAAAAATATTTCCGTAAATTTACGGAAATTTCTGGCAGCAGTATTTCCAGTCATTTTTAGGGTAAATTTACAGAAATTTCTGTCAATTAACGGAACTTTGACAGTAATTTTACAGAAATTTGTCTCATATTATGGAAAAAAATGTGTATTTTAACAGAATTTTTCCGTAATTTAAAATTACGGAACCAAAAAAAAAATCCGGAAATATTGCTGCCAGAAATTTTTGAAATCTTAAAAAAAAAAAAAAAAACTTTTTATGTTTTTTGTTTTTTATTATTGTTTTCTAAAACAGATCAAAAATCTGTTTTCTTAATTTACGGACATTTTTAACAGTGTACTTCATTGAATACTTGGGACTTCTATATGAAACGTCTACCAAATACTGGGAATCTGCCATGTGTCATATGTTTTGAGTTGAAATTAAACTATTTTGGTTTGCTTAAGAAAATGTGAGGTGACTTTTGTTTACAGTTACGCTGCAATTATAAAACAGCACATTTGTGTTTATTCCCTAGAAACACATTTACCTAAACATGACCTTAGTGAACTGTTAAGAGAAATCAAGACACATTGGAATGCATATTGCTATACAATATAGATGTATTTACGTGTTATTATTTCACTAAGGTTGTGAAAACTTCCCTTGGGTTCTCAAGAAAATGTTAACTGTTTTCTCTGCGACCATCATCTTTTTTCCATCGAAGATGGTATAAAGTCGGAGTGGATTAAAGCCACAACATTGCAAGTTACCCTAGCATATGTGCAGCAAGCAAATGATTGGCAGAATATCACAGTCATGCACAGAGTTGGGTGGTTGTCTCATGTAGCAGTACAAAGTCCTCTGGTTCCAATTATTTTAAGAATTAAGGACATGGTATATGCCTACTATGAAATTCATTTACATTTTGGAATAAACTTTTCTCAAGGAGATGTAGTGAACCATTAACCATGTTAACCATAAACAAAACAGAAGGTACGAGAATCGCGAAATGCGCCTTTTATAGTTTAAATCGCGGATTCCCGATCTTAAAGGTGCAACGAGAGATTTCACATATCAGGTGTCCCTAAAAGATTTTTGCCCAGATGTAAAGCTTTCCATCAAAAACATCCCCATCTGAAAGGATTAAGCTGAGAAATGTTTCTTTGGTACAAAAATTTAGAAATTTCTAATTTCGTATAGGAGCAAATACGAAATTCACTGTTTTACATTGAAATATAGGCAAATCAAAGTCCTCTCTTTTAAGACATTTCTGTAGCCAAATTCAAGGTAAGAAATCTATTGAGTATCTAATCTATATGAAATTACTATTATGACTCAATATTTGGGTGCCTCAAAGTTTAGCCCGTTTGTACATGTAAAGGACACGCCTCCGGTAATATTTTCGCTAAATCCTTACTGAAGGACGCTCTCGGATTTATTTATCTTCAGTACCTAGAAAATTCATTTTGGTATGAAGGTTAGATAATGCGGTTTTTGGGACGTTTAAAAATATACGGTTTGACCGGGTCGGATTCGGGTTTTCCTGGTGTCCTGATTGAATGATAACAACTATAGCGTCCTTGCTTGGGCCCATTTGACTGTACAATGTACTTGTTTTATACTTGTACCAATGATTTCTTAGGCTCGTCCACAAGGTCACGTGCTATTCCGTGTATCTCATGAAGCTTGTTATGATTAGTTGTTATGGCCGAGGACAATCGGACACACCGGGACAAGGTTTTTGCTGATATTTCGGTGCGGTACTGTGTCATTTCATGAAGTTTTTTAGTAATCTATTACTATCAGATATTTAGCCTCGGCCTTTCATGCACGAGGAAAGGAAATAAATAGATCTCAATAAAATCGGTCAAAACGGGAAATTTGCCCTTTCAGTGAAACGGGGCTTATTTTAATCGTCTTAACAGTAGAAATAAGGTACACTAATCAAATTCGTGAACAGTCAAGGTAATCTTTAAAAATGCCTTCATTCTTTTACAATCCCACAGTGTAAAGAAATCAGGAACGTTTACAGACCAATTAACTGCTTAAAAGACACGCCCTGTAACTGTAAATTGGAAGATGGCTCTCAAAACAAAAGGTAAAAATGCAATCTGTACTTATTCATGTTATTACGGTACTAAAATCAATTTATCAAACAACCTACAGTCTTAGAACACGTGTTAGTCTTTCATACAACATTGATTGCCCTTGATTGTGAACCATGCAAACATCGTTTAAACATTTTAAAAACTGCGTTTAAAAGTTAACTCGACAAAAATGTTAAGCAAACAGTTTTAAAATCTTCAAAACAACATTTTTATGGTTCATTTTTTATCCCCCTGGCTTGAAAAGCAGAGGGGGGTATTGCGAGGGTGCGCATGTCCGTATGTATGTATGTGTATGCGTGTGTGTTCCAGTTTGGTTAGGTTTTCGTTTTTCGTGTCTCCTTCGAAAATGTTTAAGTCCGATTTAAACCAGACTTGGGGTTAAGGTGCAATAGGGATTCCTTCATATGTGGATGATGTCAAAGGTCATGGACCTAGGTCAAAGGTCATTTGGTCATGTTCCAGACTGCCATCTTGCCAGGGGGATAACGCAAGTTTACTTGCAGTATTTTAGAGAGCTTAATAAGTGTTGCTGAGACCAACACAGTTCCTCACGTAGTAAGGGCGAAGAAACCAAGTTCGTTTCGGGACTGGGAGTCTAGCGGTCGCGGCCGAGATGCTGTTCACCATGTAGCGCCAATGTCCCTGTCCGTTATTAAGTTGGGGGTGTCAGATGAATCCTGCTGGATATCTCGAGCAATCACATCAATGTAGTCAAATGGGCGAAGACACCTGTTTGGCGTGACATGTGACGTCCGAGACTACTTGATCAATCGCACGATGACAGTGACCGGTAAATCGTGGTCGGTATTGGGCAACAGAAGATGAGGTTGCAGGATATCTGGGACTCAGTACATGAGTAAGAGTAAAGAAGAATGGACTGTAAATTGCAGGACTCGTGCCCACAGGTCCGTCGAGAAGGCCCTAGTGCGCCCACTGACGTATACCGAAAATAACAATTTGTCAAGAAAAGTTTTAAGAAAATATCAAACCAATCTAACAGTATATACTTTAATTTCCAAATCAGTTAAATTATCGACCCGCTCATATACAAAACATACATAATGGTACACAATAATCAAACATTGTAAGGAATGAAACGATGAATGACCTTCTGTAAATAATGTAAACATTTTTCTTTTAATGTTATCTTCCGTTTCAGGTCTTCTGGAGAGATTTAAAGATGGGGAAACCGTTGTGTGCGCAGAGGGCTACTTGTTTGCATTTGAAAGACGTGGCTATTTGAAAGCTGGGGCTTTCGTACCAGAAGTTGTTCTAGAACATCCCGAATTGGTTCGTCAACTGTATGAAGAATTCGTACATGCCGGCAGTGATGTTGTTCTGGCATTTACAGTAAGCTGTTGCTGTTTTCATTGAGCAATTCAAAATAAGTTGACTTCTTCTTTTATATATTATTCCTATTATAGTAGGATTTTTTATTACTGTCAGTTCATTAAAAGTATCGTCACTATTTCAGACTTAACAACATTAAGAGACCATTGTTATAAATGACCCAACCGATCGGGAGGGATTGTAGGGCACGAAAACGAGAAAGAATGGATACAAATGAAGTTGTTATAGAGTTGTACGAACGTTGTATACGTGCAATCAAGCTTTTAAAAGACTAGACAAGTGGGTATTACACAGAGAACAAACTCTTAGGTTAAATTTCTTGGAGGAATTTTAGCCCTTCCACTAACTTGCCATACATCCTTTTATTACTTCACTCGTCTTTTGCTAAAGTATGTTATTGGCCAACCTACATTGGAAGCAACACTTTTGAATCTGTTAATATAATATGTGAGTCACATTTCAATTTATATTCACTTTCTGTCTGATCACTTCACTGTCAAGTGCCTTATCTAAAATCAGTCAACCATAACCAGGCCTTAAAAGATTCGGTTCAGTCGCAACATCAAAAGAAATATCTTTCGCTCTGATATTTGATCTGATGTGCATTTCTTGCGTGTACCTTCAGATGCCGATCTTGATTCCATGTTAATAAATATAATATCTACTTGATGTGCTCTACCTATCAGTCGATCTGTTCTTCGTCGACCTCATGCACCTTGGTATTCAGATGTGCTGAGAAGAAGGAACGCCGTCGTCTCAACCGCAGAGTTTCACGGACTAGGCTGGCAGTTTGCAAGGAAGCTTACAACGATCAGTGTCATAAATACAACTCTAAAGCCAAGACAGAGAATCACATCTACCACATTAATCCTTGTCAGGCGCGGATTCAGGGAGGGGGCGGAGGGGGTGCGCGCCTCCCGGTAATTCTGCAAATTCTTGCAAAATCAGCCCATTTTGAGCTAGTTTGGACCAGTTACAGCCTTTCAGCCCCCCGGTAATTTTGACATTTTTCAAATCCTGGATCCGCCATTGCTTGTGATCAATGTGACCTTTTCAATGTAGTCATCAATTTAATATCTCCTAGAGTGGAACAACAACTACCTACCATTATTGTTCAAAAGATCTTGTTGATAGTTTTGCAAGAAGCTTTGCATGCAGTCTACATGTCAGTCCAGCTAATTGAGCCATGCAAAAGCATCTTCAGCAACTTTTCTATAGTTTCTGAAGAGGATGTCTTCTCTTGAATGCCATCCAGTCCTGCTCGTTAAGCCCATTACCAGCCAATCTCTTAAATCTGTATCTAAATGATATGTTTCCAGCCATCTCAAGGATAACCAAGTTTTCCTGGTTTTCGGCCCTATTTCCTTAAGCATTTGTCATACCGCTGCTGAAGAAATCTGGCTTGGATACCAACATCCTCTTAAATTACCGCCCTATATCTAATATTATATTCATTTTTTGAAAGGTGACTGAAAGACTAGTTGCATGCAGTCAGCGTACGTCGATTCTGTAGTATGGCAATGGCATTGGCACTGTTACGAGTGCAAAACGGCATCTTGACTACTTTTGACAAACACAATGAAGCTCTTAACCCGCCTAACTGAACGGTACGAAATTGCTTGAAAGAGTTGACCCTCTTCCTACCTAGATGGCCGAACTCAATCTGTAGGGTAAAATGGGGTAAGTGGGACACTGGGGTAAGTGGGACACAAACTACATAATTTTCTCAATCAAGAACAAAATTTGGCAACATTACATGGTGTGTCCAACAAAATCTACGTAAACATGTTCTGCTTTACATTCAAACTCAAAAATGGATTTATTCGATCTTGAAAGTGCTTAAAAGGTCAAAGGTCAACACTGACCGCGATTTAGTGCCAAAATCTGCGAATTATTCTTAATTAAGGGTGTTAATTGCTAAAAATGCAAATACTTTTACTGAAAAGTAGAGAAAAGTTTAAGTCTATACATTTAATCTATGATAAAATTAATGTTTTATCAAGCAAGTTGCAAAAAATTATAACAAAATTCTGCCAATTAATATGCAAATGAGCTAATTAATTATGCTGCTGTCCCACTTACCCCACATGAAATTCACTCAAGTTAGGGTAAGTGGGACATGGCTATTAGCGGGTACTTATTTTTATTTTTGTGTATATTTTTTGAGAAAAATATAAATTATAATACACAAATTATATGATAAAAATACATATTTTCTGAAAATATGAATTTTAAGACCAAAAAATGATAAAATAGGCAATTTCTGTACATTAAACGATATAGAATGTGAAGTTTTCGGCATGTTATTCGAAGTATGTGAAAATTATGAGCGCAAAAATATAATATCATTATTTTGTTATTGTTATGTCATATAAAGCATTCTGAAAACACTTTCAATTATTAACAGCAGTGAATATATATTCTTTTCGTGATATCCTTACTCCCTAATTGCATAAATTACCCAAAGTATGTGTCCCACTTACCCCAATGTGGGAATATAAATGGGGTAACTGGGGCAGTTCTAATTAGCCCGTTTTCTAATTAATATGCATGTGGTACATATACACAAAGTAGTTAAACAAATTCCTCATGACCCACAGTTGATATTAAAAGTAAATGTTTTTCAGAAAAACCTACCATGTCTTTGTTTCGAACAAATTTAGGCTTAAGTGTCCCACTTACCCCACTTAACCCTACCAGTCAAAGGTGCAACATCAGTCTCGTCAGATCCTGTGGCTGTGGAGTTCTACAGGGCTCTGTTACCGGAACCTATCGATTTCATCTTGTTCAGTGCCCAACTACAGGATATCAATTCTGCCATGCACTGTGTTTAATCTGACACCTAGCTCTACCTGACTTTCCACCCTCGGGATCGTGAAGCACCTATGAAAAAGATTGAATCATGCATTGCAGACATCAACTCGTGGTGTCAATCCAACAAGCTGGCATTAATGATTAGAAGACAGAGATGTATACTTTTGGTCTCATTTTAACAGATCGACCACTAACTTAGAACCAACCATCATCATTGGGAATTCACCCAACAGTTGAAGCACGGAGTCACCCTTATTGTTTCTCAGTGACTCTGGATACCAATGAAAATATTTTTTTAATTCGATGCAAACTCATTTTGTGATTCAAAAGTTATATTTGCTACAGATAGAATCCAATAGTCTTCCGTAATTGTTTTACGCTCTGTATGTTCGCATTTTTTAAACTTTCAGTTTCTGTGGCGACCTCGGCACAGTATTTTTTTCAAGTATTTCATTCACGAAGAAGAAAGAGTAGTATTAATGTGAAATTTATTTATTTATTTCAGTATTACGCCCACCGAGCCAAGTTGGCGGTCGTCGATCGTGAGAAAGATATTGAGAAAATGAATCGTGATGCGTTGAGGATTGCCCGCGAAGTTGCTGATGAGACAGGAACATTAATGGCGGGAAACATTTCCAATACAACTCTTTACAATCCAGACAATGCAGAATGGAAACAGGCAGCTACAAATATGTATAAGGTATATTAACAATGTCAGTTTTCGTGTCGCCTTCAAGGATTGCAGGAGGCACATACTAATCCAAAATCTGTATGTCCGTCCGTGTGTCCGTGAACACGAATCTTAAAGTTTCGGTTAGTCTTTTTTCAAATAGCTCGTGCGTGAACACCTTACCTCTAATTTTCAGGTTATAGGTCAACCATAGACACATGCGTGTCATGGTAGGGTTAAAGGTCACATACCTATGTCAAATGTCATTAGAGGTCAACTTGTGCAGAGAGTGAAGGAAAGGTGGATCGCGAAGTTTTCAATGGGCATTGCAGTGTACTGCAATATTGCAAGTATAGGCATACTCTCTCATTCAGTCGGAAACCATATTTAAAATCAATACACGGATTCTTGCGTTAATGATTAAAAACTCATAAAGTGCAACCTTTGGTAAAGGAGTTTTGCATCTTTCGGGCGTTCCATCACAGCCATTTTCGCACGGCTGTTTACAAGTGAGGTGTTACACGAAAGAGCAGGGCATAGGAAAAAAATTAGGTTACTTTCAAAATGATCACACTTTGGCACATTACTGATTGAAATTTTATTCCATGACGAGATACTTTTTGTGGCAAACTGTGCTGATTTTGCCAAACTATGGTGACTATGGAATTTTATCTTGATGTCAATTGAAAAGAATTCCATTTTTCAAAGAAGATACTTTAATTGACCTTCAATGAGTTTCAGTCATCCTCTTGCTTCAAACAGTAGTATTAAAGGTGAAGTAGAGTTTAGTTTAAAATCTGTTTTATATTTTCTTTCAATAGTTTATTTTTCTGTTATGTTCTAGCAAGTTTGTCAATCAA
Source organism: Ophioderma brevispina (assembly GCA_023653785.1). NCBI lineage: Eukaryota > Metazoa > Echinodermata > Ophiuroidea > Amphilepidida > Ophiodermatidae > Ophioderma > Ophioderma brevispina. The sequence goes on from JAMKCH010025954.1 coordinate 10,731, forward strand.
TCATTCTCTGTATTCCACAGACGGCTTATTGTTGTCTAATCATTTTTACTTTTCAAATCTAGGAGCAAATAGAGTGGGCAGCCGAGGCAGGTGCAGATTTCATGGTAGCAGAAACAATATCCGTATTTGAGGAAGCTATCATTGCATTGGACTGTATCAAGAAATACGGCAAAGGTGATGTCATATTAAATTTCGATTGTTATTTGCATTGATTAAACTGACATTCAGCGATCATAACTTCCCCTGTTTTGCTTCTTTGGTCCCTCTGTCAATTTAAGTGTCCTGACGAAGATCGCTCAAGTTTCGTAACGGAAAGACTGTTACCTTATTCGTTTGGTGTATTTGTTGATTTTGAAGTAGGTTATGAGTTCATGCAAAAATCTGGCTGTTTCACAATATTGAGGGTTCCCTTCCCACCAAATCTGGAATGTCCCTTTAATGATATACAGTACTATAAGTTTAACATTGTGATACTTATTAAAGAAAGGTGATCCGCTTTGTTATATAAATTATTCATCTTGATTTAAAGGCGCTTGTTCCGATTTATGTCTATTGGATTCTCCCGTGGATTCTCTACTTGATATGAGAGCCTGACACTTGCACATACCCATCAAGTACCGTGGGAAACAAACTTGCAGTTTTGATGGTAGAAGCAATAATGCATATTGCAAAGCCCTATTCAATACTGTGCAAAATATTGATGGTTAACCATTAAAACGGCTTATATCTTCGGAAAGAAATGGATTTGAGGGCTCATATTTCAGGACGACAATGAGAAAAATACGACCTTTCATCTGACATCAAAATCGATACTACTTTCGGGTAAATCAGGGAGGTCCCAAAGATGATCGGAACACGCGCCTTTAATGATTATGACCCCAATACCACCATCTGTAAAGTTTCAGGCAGATTTCTCAATCCGTTGTGATATGAGGGCTAAAACGTGATCTTGTAATCCCCGTAGAATTTCGTAATTAATTGCACACAAAACATGTGTTCATAACTTTGATTTTGTAGTTTAAAGATTGAATCTTATTGGTATTTCCGAATTGTTTTTGTTTAGAATTTTGTGCTTATTATAATAAGGGGGTTAACACATCTAGAATTTAGAAAAAGCTGGTAAAACACTAAGCGATAATTGGAGTATTGTATTTCAGTCCTTTTCGGAAATGACTACCAACCTGACGCTGACCTCAAAAAGGAAGCGTTATTTTTCTTGTTAGATCTCTCGTGGCAATTTCTCCCTAAAAACAAGGTAGGAGCTGGTAGGAGTCCGCAAAGTGGCAAAAATGGCATTAAGGGACGTAAGGGGTATACTACGTAATATGAAAGTTTTACCTAGTGTCATGTTTCTCCGATCTTTGCTAGGCTGTATCTCAGAGAGCACTTTTCAATTCTTATAGTAAATTACTCTATTCTGTTGCCCATTCAATGCCACAGGTATGCCAGCCGTTGTGACACTCTTCATACCAAATTTTACTGTTGATGGTAAGCTTGCGACTCTCGATGGTGTCGAAGCTGGTGAAGCACTGAGAAAGTTGGAAGCAGCAGGAGCTGATGTAGTTGGACTTAATTGTGCACGAGGTCCTGCCACTATGTTACCAATCCTAGAAGATCTGAAGAAACAAGTCAAGGTGATAAAGGGCACGAATTTAAATGACGTATATCTTTACTCTGTACTCCTAGTCACTCAGGCCGAGTTCCTTTTATGGATACCTGTTTCGTCATTCTGAATCTTGTTCAATTAAACTTAGAGAGTGCAAAAAACAAGCCAGTTCAAGAGATAAAACTAGCCTAAAATTCAGTTTGAACTTCATTAAAAAGTATATAGATTATTCATTCGAAAACTAAAAGCTACAATTAAGGAAGCTTATCTACAAAATAGGTCACCGATGACTGTACATGTACATCTATCATGACGCAGTTTATACATCCTAAATTATAACACCGTTCAGACGAACAAGGACTGTTACCGCTATTCGCTCTACCCAAGAACCATCTCAACCTGGAACTCCCTGCCGCCACAAGTTAAATCTGCCACTGATGCCACAGTTTTAAGTCAGCGCTTGTTAACATTAAATTTTAGTTTCTTTTTTCGCCATGCATGCTTGTGAGTCTGCATATTTATAGCCCAGTGGCGGCGGTTGGTGCAGTATCAACAAGACAAGAGATACAATTATTTGAATCTCTTCAAATATTCCTATATATTTCATTTTATTAGCTGAATCAACAATTTGCACCACGTTTTACAAAGATTGGAGCAACCTTTAATTTTTGACCATGTACAAACCAAAATTGAATTTTTCAGTTTGTATCCCATAACTCCAAAACTACAAGCCATAGGTACTATAAACCATACTTTTTTTTGGAATCCTTATAATCAGAGAAACAATATGCGTGCATTTCAGAACAACCAAGCTGGGGCCATGAAAGGGGTGTGGCAAGTACTTCCATCAATATTTTTGATTATCAATGCATAAAGTACTTGTGTAACAAAATCACAAATTTATCCACATTTGTACATTCACACTCTGTGCATTACAGTCCCCCACTATCTAGTTCTGCAAGAAGTCGGCCAGCCATTCTATGCCGGTTACCACTTTTCGTATTTCAGGCGGTTTCGGGAAGTTTTTCAATATGCCTTGTTTCAATAGATTAGTAGTCCAAAATAAAGTACCACACAACAATAACATAAACAGTTACGACCATATTTATTTGACATTTTGTCATAGCTGGCTTAGAGGAACCCTATGGTTTGGTTTAATCTGCATATGACTGCATATTGTAACCAAGAACCATTTAACGTAACAGAAATAACAATTAACGTATAAGAAAAATCTTTTTGTTTTCCTATTCAGATACCTTTTGCGGCATTACCAGTAACATATCGTACTACCGAGAAAGAGCCATATTTCCTGATTTTGACAGATCCTCAAACTGGTATTTATTCTTTAGTATTCGCATCCTCATTTGCTTTTGATTTTTTTTCTTTTTATTGGAAGTTACTTGACTACCCATCCATGTATAAACACGGAACTTCATACTTCCCGATCCATGCTCACTCTCTAAGGATTTCTTTGAGATCTTTTCCTTCCTGTTTTCAAAATCGGTGTTTACTATTTCGGTGCTCAAAGACTTCATTTAATGTTATTTCAAGAGCTGTTATATATTATATAGTTAGGGTGCAAGTTACATGCAGTGTAAGCGCTGATAGGATCCGCTCTGCGTGGATCCGGGGGGGGGGGCTCAACACAAATGACCATACGGGGACGTGCCACAGACATCGGTCTCATTTTTCAGCCTTCTGGTATTATCAATGACCCCTTTTTTCATGCCAATTTTGGTATAGCAATGGGTCGTTTTTTCAAAATTTTCTCAAATTTGTTGAAAATTTAGTTGGATTTTCTCAATTGGAAGCCCAAATTGTCTAAAACTTTTCGGAAAATTAGTAAGTCCTCAATCTTAAGCCAAAATTGTCAAAATTTGCTTAAAATGTCAAAATTTTGAGGAAATTTGGCCCAAAATTTGCATCTCTGGTATATCCCTTTTTGGGGCAAAATTGGTATTGCTATGAGTCCTACTTCCAGACTCTCGGAGGCACGTCCCTACCCAAACCAAACTTGAGACCCCCCCCCCCCCCGGTGTGGATGTGTAAGCAAACTGAGTCTGATTCAACAGTAACATCCCAATAACAGCACCTCGTATTATTTGCTGCCAAAAGACTACATAAAAATGATTTAACAATGGTTGCTATTATTATCTTTGAACAAAATAACAAGCGTGAAGTGAAATCTGTGTAACAATATTTAAATAATTGATTGTGTTGATATATGTACCATTACTTTGCAGGAGAGAGACTATTTCCGTTGAACCTTGACTGCATGCTGTGTACTAGGGATGATGTATTCAAGTTTGGACAGGGCTGCAAAGAATTAGGCATACAATATGTTGGTCTATGCTGTGGTAACTCTGCCCATTTGACGCGCTCTCTGGCCGAATCTATCGGAAGATCTCCACCTGCAAGTCGATATTCACCTGACATGTCGAAGCACTTCATCTTTGGAAAAGCCGGGAATGGATTTTGGAAGGAGGTTAGGGCTAAACACAAAGAAAGAGAATTTGATCTAAATGCGACAAAACAATGAGTTACAATGCAACTATATAGAGATAACTTGTTTTGCACAGGTTTCTTAGTGGTCATTTATTTTATATGCTGCTGCTCAAATTAAGCAAAGATAGTATTTCTACTTTATAACCACAGTCACAAAATATGGTAGACGTTTCATATAGAAGTCCCATGGATGCAAATGAGGTATTACAATTGATTCCGTCATGCGCTGTATGACATTGTGCAGTAGCGCTTTACGGAATGAATGGTAATACCTCATTTGCATCAATGGGACTTCTATATGAAACGTCTACCCTAAATATAAAGAAGAACAACAATTCATTTTAAAAAGGTTTTGCATAAAATCGTAAGGTAGAAACCTAGTCCAAACAAAAACGGTCATTAAATCCCAACGTTAACGCGGAGACACAAGGGAATTGAGGTAGTTTTGTGTCGAGCGGGCTTGCTCGTTGCCAAAAAATCTGTAAATTTGAAACTACCCTTACTACTGATCTCGAGATTTGTCGAGGATATGAAAACAAAATTGTTTTTTGTGTATTTTGAATGAATAAAAGTAAAAGAGTCAATGTGAACAAAAACTGGCGAAATGCCGCCTTTTTGTTGTGAATTTCGTCAATGGTATGGCTTATCATGATTCTGCTATTGTGTTTTTATTCCTTTTTTTTTTAATCTAAATGATTCTGCTATTGTGTTTTTATTCCATTTTTTTTAAATCTAAATGATTCTGCTATGGTGTTTTCATTCCTTTTTTTAATCTAATTTTAGACCCGGATTTAAAAAAGGGTTAGTGCTTCATGATGGACCATTTTCCTTTCAACATACTCTGAAGGTGTGCTGTAACGGGTGGGACAATTCCTCATGTATTTGCTGTTTTCCGGTCCAACATGAGGAATTTTCTCACCCGTTTCAGAGGGGGCAAAATTTGTAAGTCGTCTCGGTAATTTGTTCGAATTAAATTCGAACTTAACGAAATGCGCGCGCAGCGCTCGACAAAATACCGAATTTACTTTAATTTTGCCCAAATTTAGGCTGTAATTGGTCGATATTCCCTGAAAAAGAGGGATGTAAATGCATACTGTTGTCCATATCGGCCCGCTCTTTCGAGCCAGAGAGGGCCAACGTGGCCCCCCACCCGCCACCCGCTTGATTCGCCATTGAACCAAAGTCTTTTGAGACCTATTGAGATATTTTGAGTCCTATCCATTGAGAATATACACTGCCCTTTCGTCCTAAGAATGGTTTAAAACTATAACATGGGGTGCCATGCCAACATTATTTTGTCCATATTGTGTTCATAATTTATGATATGAGGGGCGATTGCAAAGTTCTGAGCCCAAGGTTATGGCGATTATCATTGTCAATTTGTTTGCATAATTTATGATGCGATAGGCGGTTGAAAAGTACTGAGCCTAAAGCCCATGCCCGGGGGGGCCACTTGTATTCAAAGGTGGATATGATGCGTGAACAAGAAAACGCGTAAAAAGGGTATCTTTTTTCCAACAGGCGATGTACGCGCGTACATTGATTAGGGTGTCAAAACAGCAAAATGTGGAAAAAAGGGTATGTTTTTTCTTAATCCTGAAATTGTGATACTTAAATCAAGCAGAGATCAAAATATTGTAAAGCAAAACAAGATAATAAAGGGTGTATTAACGACATAATGCATGATTACTTGTTTAAGCTAGCAAAAACTGACAAAATACTTCTTTAGTGTATCAAAAACAGACAAAAAGACTTGTTTAGGGTATGTTTTTTAGTCGGTGGAAATACTTGTTTAGGGTGCATTTTGGAAGTCCATGTTCACGCATCATATCCACCTTTGAATACAAGTGCCCCCCCCCCTCCCCCGGAGCCCATGATATACTAGGCAATGGCAAGGAGGGTAAGCGTTATGACATCACTTCCGTCGCTGATTGGCAAAGCCACTGACGATATCGAATCGATAAATCGCTAGCATGTACAAACGACTTCAATTCAACCCAGTCACTCGCTCCGACGCTTCCCGCTGTTACACGTTGGAAGCGATTGGTAAAACGTTACGAACGTTTTATCACAAGGGGTTTTACAGTGCCATGGCCTTGAGGTAGAAGTATGTAAGATTCCACTGTACACGTATTGCAACTCATCAAATGAAATGGGAAAAGTTTGGAGTGGCTATATATGTTTTATAATTTTTCTCCAACAACAACTCAAACTTTGTAAGTTTGGCCCCTCCAAGCCACTAAAAATCAGCTGTTTTTGAAGTATATGGAGATCATCAATCTTCAGATTTTCATCAAAAGCTCCATTTGAAGGGCAGAATTAGTAGGATCTACGAGGAAAGAGAAGTCACACAAGGAGAACCAAAAACTAGAGACATTTTTGTGCTCAAAGAGCACGGACCTTAGTCGTGGAATTGTGCGCATTTGATAATTTGAGCTTTGACCCATAACCATTTGTCACATAACAGGGTCACTGTAGACTTTTAATTCATCTTTCATTAATCCCTACAAGTTGGTGTGGTATTTTTGCAATATGGGCAATTGTGATATTTGGCATATTTTGACCTTTGACCCCTAAACGATGGGTCACAGAGCGGGGTCACTGTGGACTCTTTTTCATAATTCATCGATGACATCACGATGGCATAATTAGATTAGTCAATTAAGCTTCTTTGAGATTTTGACCCATAGATGACCCCATTTGAACCTTTTGACCCAATGTTTTGTCAACGGCTATAGAGCTGTTATCCAGTGCTCTTGTAACCAATATGGCATATGCCTAAGTTGGTTTGATGGGAGTTTGTGTTTTTGCATATTAATTACTCATTTGCATATCTTACAGACGACCCTTGGAGCCAATATATTCTGTCATATGATTCGCCTCAACTAATCCGCACTTTTGCACACTTCACCTATCCAAGTCTTAATTTCTTTGAGATATAGCATTTTTGCATATTAATAGATAATGCCGGCGCATTTGAATGTTTAAAGCGGCACTGGTCACATTGATCTTCACAGATATACATTTCTTTCTTCAATTGCTCCAAATATAGACTACGGCCATTGAAGAACAAGATGTTTTTCATAAAATAACATAACCCCAAAACAGATAGGGACTGAATAGGGATTGATATGAGGATAACGATATCCAGGGTCTTTGTAGGCTAGCTTTAAGTTTTCCATACCTTTAAATCAAACAACTGTGTTATTACCATACATGAATATTTTGACTCGTACTCTACTCACTATTAAAACCACAAAGTTATAGACCGGTCCCAGTGGGCATAGCGTGGGAACATGCACACGGCGTGCGTGTGTCTGGTGTTAAAACCCATTTTCGTCGTCTGCTGAATTTTCGCGTCGCCGGCGCGCTAAATTACAAATCGTCCGTTTACCATAAGTAGGTCTATTTGGTCTTACTCATTTCGGTTGATGGCTTGTTGTATATAAAAGCTTTACAACCATGCAAAAATATCGATTTTTGAAAATCTGGAGGGCGCACTATTTGTTCAATGTGCCATGTCTCTACACTCGTCGTTTAATCGTGTACATCCATAATGGAAAGGATTTTGGAATCTAGAGCGGTTTGTCTGTAAAGAAGTAGCTTTTAAAAGATTTTTTTTACAAAATGGCGGCTATTCAGGTTTGCGTGACCATTTGACCCCCCTTCGGAGTGTACACCATATGAAGCTTGGGTCAGCGAGCTCTTCTGTTACCACTTTGGTTTGAATTAGGGGTTAACCGTTTGGTAATAGTAGTAATTTTAAGGAAAAAAAGGGCCAATTTGGAAAGAAGAACGAAGAACCTCTATATAGCTGTTGGTAAAGACCACGAAACCAGCCGCGGATAGCTCCAAACCCAAGCTTAAACTAACCCCAGCTTCGAAACCTTCCCCCAGCTTTTCGAAACTTAGCCTAGCTTCCAACCCAACCATATTAGCTCTGGAGACAGATCTTATCAACAGTCCCCGGCACATCGAAGTAGTGAACCTTTGACCCTAAACGACCTTCTATCTCGAAAATAGTTTAACAATTTGGTATTGCTAAGTGAGCATATTAAATTTCGTCCCTTATACTTTTGAAATTTGACCTTTTACCTCTTAATGACGTTTGTTCTAAAAAATATTTCAACATGATTAGGATGTCATAATGATCCTTTCAGTTAAATATCAGCTCAATCGGATGATTTTGAAAAAAAAATGACTTTGACTCTTAATTACCTTTGATCTCAAAAATATTTCACATCTTGAGGATGTCATCATATCTTTCAGTTAATTTCAGCTCAATTGGAGCAATTTGAAAATTTGATCTTTGACATCTCTAATGACCCTTTGACCGCCAAAATATTTCATATGTGTAGAATATCTGAAAGATCATTTCATTAAATTTCAGCTCAATCGGAGCAAGTTTTGTGAAAATTTGAACCTTCCGAACCCCCCGTCCTAATGAACCTTTCTCTCGTCAATATTCACATGTTTTAGGATGTCATAAGGATCATTTCAGTTAATTTCAGCTCAATTCGGAGTATTTGAAGAAAAAAAATTACCTTTGATCCTCTAATTACCTTTGATCGCGAAAATATTTTCAACCTGTTATGATGCATAAGGATCATTTCATCAAAATTTCCGCTCAATCGAGCAGTTTGAAAATTGACCTTTGACCTTGAATGACCTCCATTACTTGTATTGAATTTAATAACATCACCATACAAGTAAGCACCAATCTATCCAATCAGAAGACCTCTGTCCGTAATTTGTCTTTTCATTTTCCTCATTTTTATTTTTTTTTTACAATTAATAAAGCGTGGTCAATCTATATAACCATGCTACGCTACAAAATCAACTTTAATATTCTTTGTTTTATTTAAAAAAAGAAAAAACCTAAAAAATTAAAAAAAAACCCGCCATACATAAGCCATCTAAATTGAAACCTTTCCCCGGAAATGTCACCGCACTGAAGTACATTTTTTGGGTCATCATCATCGAGTAAAAGATCTATTTTGTTTTTTTGACGTTTGATTTGCCGGACTCGCCAGACATAATACTTTAAATAAATGAAATGCGGTTTCAACAACCCAAGTTGAACTTTACCGGAAGGAATTGAAAGGGAGCGCTGCATTAAAATATAAATCCCCCAACACTAAAGTACAGGACTTTATTATAGGTGAAGCGGAGATGTGACTACCTAGTGTACGTTTCGAAACCAATTCCTAATATCACCTATATCGATTGTTAAACCTCATGTAAGTAGATTTTACCTTTTCTTCGAAATATGTAAGGCTTTACCAGCCTAAAGAATTCTGGCTCTTGCAGACCAAGTTAGGTGCATGCATACTGGCGTAAGACAAGGCAAGCGCGGCGACTAAAAAAACCGAACCGACCCCCGGCCCGATTTTGGCGCCAAATGACCCTATCGCTGCCCAGGTACCTTGAAACACTATCTGTGTACACCCGTTATGAAGCATGATTCAGGGTCCTTATGACCCATTTTTGTCCTTAATAGCTTCTTGAATTGCGGGAGAAGAAGGATTTCTAGATTTTGGCACCAAAAATTAATATTTTCGCTCCAATTTCAACTTGAACCCAATCTTGTACACCCATTGAAGGCTGGGTCACTGGTCTCCTCCTGTAATTGAATTTGGGCTTACATTGGGCCCAAGCGTTTAGCACTATAACATTAGCGACGTGTTGCCAGAAGAAGAAGAACTAGATATAGCTGTGGTCACAGACCACGAAACCAGCGCGATAGCTTCAAACCCCACCTAAAACTAACCCCGCTTGTTCGAAAAAACTAGCCCCAGTCTTCGAACCTTAGCCTATAGCTTTCGAAAAACCCAACCATACTAGATCTGGAGACAAATCTGAGTACAGTCGAGGTAGTTACCTTTGACCCTAAGACCTTCTGATCTCGAATTTTAAAACATATTTGGATTGTCTAAGATCATATTAAATTTCTGTCCTTAGTACATTTTGAAAATTGACCTTTGAACCCTTATGACGTTTGTTCTCACAAATATTTTGAACATGATAGGATGTCATAAGGATCATTTCATCAGTTCAAATATCAAGCTCATCGGATGATTGTTAAACAACTGACCTTTGACCTCTTCATGACCTTTGAATCTCAAAAATATTTTCAACATGTTGAGCATGTCATAGGATCATTTCATTTCACAAATTCACTCAATTGGAGCATTTTGAAAATTTGACCTTCGAACCCCCTCCTAATGACTTTGATCTCGAAAATATTCAAACATCTTTAGGGGCATGTCATAATGATCAGTTCAGTTTAGTTTTCAGCTCAATCGGAGATTTTGACAAAAAATGACCTTTGACACTCGTAATGACCTTTGATCTCGAATATTCAACTGTTTAGGATGTCTAGGATCCTTCCGCACCCTTTCGCTCACTCGGAGCAATTTTTAAAGTTTGACCTTTGAGAACCCTTGAATGACCCTCCATTACTTTGTATGAATTTTATAACATCACCCATACAAGTAGCAGCACCACTCTACCAATCAAAACCTATGTCCGTATTTGTCCTTTTCATTTTCCCCTTTCTCATGTTTATTTTCAAATATTCACTTATTTACAATTATCAAAGAGCGTCGGTATCTATTATAACCGCTACGCTACAAATCACATTTAATATGCTTTTTGTTTTATTTCGCATTTTCTGGACTAGAGAAAAACATAGAACCCGCCCTACTAAGCCATCTAATTGAAACCTTCCACGGAAATTAACCGCACTGAAGTACGATGTTTTTACATTCATCAATCGAGTAAAAAGTATTTTATTTGTATTTTGACTGGATTTCCCGGACTCGCCATACAATCTACTTAATGCCGTTTCAAACAACCCAAGGGTGACTAGACCGGAAGGAATTGAAAGGGAGCGCTGGCAATTAAATCTAATCCCCCCCTACCTAAAGTACGGACTATTATTATAGGTAATCGGCGGATTGTGACTTACTACGTGTACTTTTAGAACCACTTCCTAATATCTCCTATATCGATGGTTAATCCTCATGTAAGTAGATTTACCTTTTCTCTTTTTTCGAACTGAATTTAAGGCTTTACCAGCTAAAGAAAGTCTGGTCTTGCAGATCCCAGGTTGGTGCATGCCATACTGGCGTATACAGGCAGCGAGGCTACAACGGAGCGAAAACCGAACCCCCTACCAAATTTTGGGCACAAAATGCCCCGATCTCTGCCCAGGTGACCTTGAACACTATCTGTGTACACCCAATCGTAAGCATGCTTCAGGGGTCCTTAGGAACAGTTTTGGTGTTTTATAGCTCTTGAATTGCGGAGAAGAAGGATTGCTAGATTTGCACAAAAAAATTCATATTTTCTCTTCAAATTCCCCATTGAACCCAAATCTGTGTACACCCATTTGAGGCTGGTGCAGTGTCCTCTGGATTGAATTTTTTTTTTGGCTTAAATTGGCCCAAACGTTTGGCACTAAGACCTTTTTAAGCTTTCAGCGCGGACTTGTTCCAGAAGAAAAGAAGAAAACAGACCAAATTACCTAACCATCCGTGCTACGCACACGCTGGTTAAGAACGACTGGCAGACAGGACCTTAGTCTTGCACGACTAAGTAACAAGATTGCCCCCTAATGCCCATGTTTCCATTTTTGCGTGATTTTTAATTTTGGTAGGTTTCTGGGGTGCCTACTTGCAAAATTTGATTTTTGTCGTTGTAAAACTAATAAAATCCACCACTTAATCTTTCCACATGTTCATTTGAACGGTGAAATACTTGCACATAAGTTGAAGAAAAATATACACCACTTAAAAACCGTTTGGTAAATAAGAAAACAAGACTATGGCATATTTTTTTTCTAAGACTAGACTTTAAATAACGTGCGTTCATAAAATGCCGGAATATGTTTATTTTATAATTTCCTTTAAAATTTTGACTTTTATTTTGTTTACATACCATTCCCATTACTTTAGATTTTCCTTTCTCGAGAAAAAACATTTGTTTTGAGTTTCGTATGTCTACTAAATATTTAAGAAGTTCACGACCAAAAAAAAATATCGAGGTGTTTTTTGCAAAAATATGCATATAGTATTACAAATTTTTAATCTAAGCAAAACCAAAATTTGTCACTAGGAGAGGTAGACAGAATTATTTTAAAATTTGTGTGTTATTTTAATCTAATCTGTTCAAACTGTCATTTAAGTTTCATTTAATGAGGCACAGTTTGAAATATAGTATGAATCCAATGTAATGTAACTGTGTAATTGTGATCAATGGGAAGGCAACTTTGCGGTTTCAATTTGGGCTGCAATGTTGTCCATTGTTAGAAATCAGTGTAACAACCTTGATTGTAAACCTTCATCATTAGACTATTCAATAGAAAGACAGTTTTTTTAAATAGACCCTAGTTTCTCTCTAGAATGTAATCCGAACTAATAATCGCAAGTAGAAATATAAATTATGTTCTCAATTCTATTATGAGAAGTATGCAAGTTGCATAAGCATAGAAAGTTGCATAAAGCAAGATGCATTCTCTGGATTTTAGTTTTGATTGTTTTATAATGGCAGGCATTCATCAACTCAATACCCACACTCCGTAGTCACTTAGGGACCCCCGTCGGTGTATAATTGCGGATATCATTATTACATTCACTACCATGCTGTCATAGTGTAAACAAAAACTAATTCATCGCTTGGTTCTTTAAAAGCACGATTATATCATGCGGTGCACTTGCACTAAGCTAAGATTCAAGTAGTTCCCACACTGCAGTTGCTTCCATTGAAAAGTTTTTGTACAGGTTCATGTGAATCGTTAAGAGATGCACACTTTTAAAATGCAAGTTTTGTGATCAATACTGTAATTTCCATTGTCATCACTAACGATCCCTCAGTACCTGTACAACACCTCATTGGAGCAATGCATTGTGGAAGCTACTGAAATCTTCTCTTACTTGCACTGTCCCTGTGACTTTGCCCCCAACTATGTCACTTATAAGTTTGGTCATCCATTCTGCTGACCACGGGAGTATAGCACTTGTATCTGTGTGAGGTCTTTCATATTTTCAAAAGAATGCCCCTTTAATCGGCCCCAGGTGACCTTTGACACAAATCTGTGACAACCCTATATTTGGGCCTTAGGCAGTGGTTTTTCTGACCATTCTCCATGATTTATAATCAATTGATTTGCGGCGGCAGAACCAGCCAAAAGGAGGCTAAGAGCAACTTGACCTGTATGACCCCTGCGTGACCTTGACCCAATCGTAAACACGTCATAGGGCCTGGGTCAGCGGTTCTTTTCTTCTGACCAAGTCTATTTATTTATGCAAAAATTGATTTGTGGCAGAAACCAAAAGTAGGGTAAGATCGACCTGACCTCTAATGAACCTTGTGTGACCTTTAGCCCCAATCTGTCAACACCATGTGTGGCACTTGGGGTCCAGGGGTTATCTAAGTTGGTCAAGATCACGTTAACTGTATAACACTAGTACATTTTGAAATATTAAAAAGGGGTTTGAGAGACTGCCCCTTTTTGATTGACCCCTAATGACTTGGATTGAAAATCTGTGTACAGCCATATGCCAGTCATCTGGCAAATCACTGTGAACCGATGGCATCGATGCACATGCTAAACTCTGGGATAAGTAGGGAAAAGGGTGTTCGCGCGACAATGGCCGCTATTGACCCTACTAACGTGACCCCTAATGGTCAAACGTTTTACATTACACCCTATAGGAAGCTTGGTTCAGTGGTTCTTGTGGTCAGTCTTTGTTTCAAATCGCCAGCATCATGGCACTAGTATCATTTTGAAGAAGGTACAAAGAAAGTAAACAAGACTATGGCATATTTTTCTAAGCTTTAAAAGTAAAGTTCGTATATAAATGCCGGAAAAATATGTTGATTTTATTAATTTCCTTTAAAATTATGACTTTGTATTTTTTTTAAATACCATTACTTGTAGATTTCCTTTATCGAGATTTGAGTTTCGTATGTTCCTACAGTAAATATTAGAAGTTAGACCAAAAAAAAAATAATCGAGGTGTTTTTGCAAAAAATATGCAATATATATATGTACATAGATTTTAATCTAAGCTAAAAACCAAAATTTGTCACTAGGAGATGTAGACAGAATATTTAAATTGGTTGTGGTAGTTAATCTATCTGTTGCCAAAGTCATTGTAAGTTCATTTAAGTAAGGCAAGTTTTAATATAGTATGATGCAATGTCACGTACTGTGTAATGTGTGATGCAATGGAAGGAACCCACACTTTGGAACCCCCCGGTTTCATTTGTGATGCAAGTGTTTCCATTGTTAGAAATAAAGTGTAACAACCTTGATTTAAACCTTCATCATTAGACTATATAAAAAATAGAAATATCAGTTTTAAATAGAACTTAGTGCCTCTAGATGTATCGAAACTAAATATATCGCAAACGTAGAAAAATAGGATAAGTATTTCGCGATTCATTTAATGAAAGTATGCAGTTGCATAAAGCATATGAAAAGATTGCCATAAAGCAAGATGCATTCTCTGGATGTAGTTTTGATGTGTTTATAAGGCCAGGCATTCATCAACTCAATTACCCACACTCCGGAGTCACTTACGACCCCAGTCGGTTGTAGAATTGCGTGATTATTATTACATTCACTACCAATGTCTGTTCATATTTGTAAACAAAAAAAAAACTAGGCATCGATGGGCTTAGTGAAAGCACGGAGTATTCAGCGGTGACTAATTGCACTAAGAGAAGATATAGAGGTTCCCCAATGCATTGCTTCCATTGAAAGTTTTGTACAGGTAGTCATGTGAATGTTATAGAGATGAAACACTTTAAAATGCACGAGTGTGATCAATACTGTCAATTTAGCCAGTTTCATCACTAACGATCCACATCAGAGCCTGTACAAAAAACTCCATTGGGAACAATGCATGTGGAAGCTAACTGAAAATCTTCTTTAATTGCCTGCCATGTGACCTTTGACCCCAATCTATGTACACATTATAAGGGTTTGGTCAGCAATTATTCTGACCAAGTACGGGGATTTGATTATCAGCAATTGATATCTGGTGTGTGAGGTCTTTCAATATTTTCAAAGAATGCCCCTTTATCGGCCCAGGTGACCTTTGACACAAATCTTTGAACACCCTATTAGGGCCTTGGTTCAGCGGTTTTTCTGACAAGTCTAGTGATTTTTATAGCAATTGATTTGCGCCAGAAGAAACAGCCAAAAGGAGGCTAAGAGAATGGACCTGTAATGACCCCTAGTGACCTTTGACCCCATCTGTAAACCTCAATGGGCCTTGGGGTCAGCGGTTCTTCTGACCAAGTCTAGGATTATAGCAATGAGTTGTGGCAGAAACAGCAAAAAGGAGGGTAAAGAGCGACTGACCTCTAATGACCCTGATGGGACCTTTGACCCCATCTGTCAACACAATGTGTGCCACTTGGGTCAGGGTTATTCTGAAGAAGTCTGGTCCAGATCACGTTAACTGTAATAACATCGATAGGCATTTGCAATATTACGAGGGCTAGTGAGACTGCCCCTTTTTGACCCCTAAATTACCTTGGATTGAAAATCTGTGTAACAAGCCATAAGGCCAGCACTGGCAATCACGTGACCGAATGGCATCGTTAGCACATGCGAAACTGTGGGCGAAGTAGGGAAAAGGGTGTTAGCGCGACAATGGCCGCTATGACCACGTGACCCCTATGGTCAAACTGTTTACACCCTATATAAAGCTTTGGTCAGGGGTTCTTCGGTAATTCTTGGTTCAATCCGACCAAGCCTGGCACTAGTAGCATTTTTGAAAAGGTACAAGACATAAGAAAAATCTGATAGAAGGCCGTATATCATGCGGCTGCACCGCATGATATAATGCAACACTCAATACTTCATGGCTATTAAAAGAAGTAGCATTAAACGATTTTGTTTACTATACAACTTTACTCTGTCCTGAATTACCGTCTTACTTAACTTGATTGTTGTTCTAGCCGTTACATGCAACCTGAATTGTGGCGTTACCAAAGAATGTTTTCCATTGAAAAGAACTAGGTACGTGTACTCATCACATAATTTGGTTGTATCAGCTTGCAATGCTTTTTATTTAACTGAGATATGACTGGTCAAAGTGTGAATGTACGCAAAACCTGCTATAAAGTATTTCAAGATGGTGGTTGATTTTCTTCTGTGTAATATACATAGTCAATAAAAGGAGTAAAGACTACATACCGCAAGTGTCTTGGATGGCTTTGCACGTAGGTGTTTTCTCATAATAGGAGTGAGTTCATTCAAACTTTGGATAAGTCTCTAGATACTTGCAACGCGTTGCAAACCTTCAACACGCGTTGCGAGCTTCACACGCGTTGCAAGCTTCACACGCGTTGGGCTAATGTTAACAAGCCATAAGGTCATAACGTTTGCCGCAACGCGTTGAGACCGTCACAACGCGTGCGACCTTTCGGCAACTCGTTGCGACAATTTCGGGGGACAACGCTTTGCTCACCTTTCATCACAACCCTTGCGTGTCGGCCAATCAAAACATGAATTTCCTGTGACGTATTTCAAAATATAAATCTCACAACGCGTTTCGGACCTTCACAACGCGTTGGCAAACCTTCACAACGCTTTGCAAGCAATAACGTTTAATGACCCCTTATTGGCCTTCACAACGCGTGTGAAGTTACAAGGCGTTGTGAAGCTCGCAACGCGTTGTGATGGCTTGCAACGCGTTGGAAAGCCATAGGGTCATAACGTATGGCCGCAACGCGTTGTGGATTATTTTTTTTTAAATACGTCCAGAAATTCCTTGAAATGATTGGCGACGCCGCAACGCGTTGCCGAAATGTCGCAACGCGTTGCGACTTTCTCACAACGCGTGCGGCAATACGTTATGACCTTATGGCTTGTTAACCTTACAACGCGTGTGAAGCTTCATACGCGTTGTGAAGCGTGCAGCGCGTTGTGACGTTTCGCAACGCGTTGTGAGGTTCGCACGCGTTGCCGTTGCAAAGTATCTAGCACCGCATTGGGGGCTATTTTTGAATACGTATCACAGAAATCATGATTTTGATTGGCCGACCCAGTCAACGCGTTGCTGAAATGTCGCAACGCGTTGCCGAATGTCGCAACGGTTTTGGCACTTCTCGCAACCGTTGCACAATACGTATGCCTTTAATGGCTTGCCATATTCTTCTATCACAAGTGCGATGCGGTGAGCAGAGACGTTCAAAGAGCTGTAGGTATAATTGATAGTGATATTACTTGGCAGAGTTGACTTGGATACCGATGGGTCGATGTTGAGTTAGTGGACAGGATCCAGAAACAATCTGGCTACACAGGTTAGAGATGTTTTACTAACATAGCTCTCTACTACAATAACCTCTCCTTCCAACGCACTTTAAAATGACGGCGACAGCATAGGGTCGTAAAGGAGACGTAGATGTTAACTGTCTACCATTCTTCGACAGCTTGTGCGTCTTTGCTGTCTTGTTGTTTCATTGTAGTCCCATTGGGTATTTGGCTTTTGATTCGCCAATGAAAAATGGGGTTTGGTGAATTCCGAGATGAATTGAAGGTGCTTGAATCTAATGATGGAGGTGTTGTATACTGATGTAACTTTGCCGATCCGTGCTCAATGGTGAGGACTTCGATGTTTTTGTCTGCAGATATTGAGTTGCTTCTACAACGGTGTCCTGTTTTCACATTTATAGCACTTCCATACTGTCGGCGTGGTCTCTCGATTTTAAGGAACCGTTCCTGGTATTGTTTGGCGTGGCTATCGTTCTTGGATTCGTCAGACTTAGGACATCGCATTGGAGTATTGTTACACGTGTCAGCAATGATGTTTACTTTTTTTTTCATTGGAAAAACCCTCAATGACCATGTGCAAGCAGACCTTAGAAAAAGGACTGCACTGCCTCTAGTCCATGATATTAAACTTGAAAAATGATGTTATAGAAAACATTGTGTGGTGGTGTAGAGATTAGCTTCACGGCAAGCAGTTATGACGGCGGGGAGACCACAGGACGGTTCTTTACACCGCGGCACCGGTATCAATTCATCCATCTATAGGTAGAAGGATTGAGGGAAAGCGCCTTACTCATGTGCGAAACACATTGACCACAGTAGGGCTCAAACCCACAACCAGTGTTGCGCGGGTCATGACACCCCGGATTCTGACACCACGAATTTAATATCTTGATACAGAATTATCCGCGGTGCAACTACGGAATTTTGACCAAAGCAGGTTAGTGCTCAAAAAGTTTTATCTTAGAAGATAACCTAACATAAATAATAATAAAACAAATGTCGATATTTATATAGCGCCTTTCACAAAGTAAACCTAGCAACAAAAATAACTAACCAGTTTCTGTAATAGATATTATATGAAAGATTGACAAGCAACAGCGAAACTGAGATATACACTTTTCCCTCTTCATTAGAGCGTAAATTCAGCACAAATAGTGAAGAAATGGCAAGCTGGTTGTGCTGTAAAGGTTGGAATGTCCAGTTTTGAAAATTACACTCTTCAGTCGGCTTTGCAAGTGTAAGAGCTTGTACAGTTTCAATGTGTTGCGTGTGTTAGTGCCTATCACAATTCCTTTTCTTGCGAATCGTCGGAGTATCGTCAAAGTTAATTTTGCAACTTTTAATAGTACAAACGTTTGTCTTGAACTTGAAACATGAAATAGCTGCCATTTTGCATTTCAAGGTCAAGACAACATTTTAACTAGTAAAAGTTGCAAAATACGACTTTGTCATACAGGAAAACCTATAATTAACTCTTTCATCTTTAAAATCGGATTACATTAACAATTACGACCTTGACTGAAAGTGCATTGACCTTTGGACATTTTGGCCATAGCGTCCTCATTTGAAGTCGGATCTATAACAAACTATACATTTTTAGATTCCGTATGATAAGGCGAGTAATTGGACATGTATTGAATTGCGACAGTTCTCAATTTTTACCCCCGTGTTAATTTTGTCTACCCCTTCCCCAATATGCCGGAACATTGAAGCGGCAAGCCCAAGTCAAAAACGTTCAACATCTATCAGGGAACCCAAAGACAATAACAGGCTCAAAGCGCGGTTGACATTATTATTACGCCGCCTTCAAGAAATCGTCACAATCATTAATTTCGCTTCAGGTGGCTGCTCAAAGACATGCCTTACAAGTGCACAAGCCTATCAGCAGTTAGATTGTAATATTCCCCATAGCAGCTCCCCCGATTTCGCTTGGGTGGACGAGGCAATTGAGACTAAGTGTCTTGCCCATCCCAGGGACATAAACACGTTGACCATAGTGGGGCTCGAACTCACGATTTCACTGTCTAATGATCACGAGTCCTGCCCTTTCCACTAGACAAACCTCAAATCTTGGTTACCA
This sequence comes from Ophioderma brevispina, assembly GCA_023653785.1. Taxonomy (NCBI): domain Eukaryota; kingdom Metazoa; phylum Echinodermata; class Ophiuroidea; order Amphilepidida; family Ophiodermatidae; genus Ophioderma; species Ophioderma brevispina. The sequence continues at coordinate 30,216 of JAMKCH010025954.1, forward strand.
GAAGTTTTGGTCACGGTCTACAGGCTGGTCTTCTACTACCGCTGAGTCTGAGCTCATAACAATTCTGAGGTCAAAGGTCACACACTGGGAAAGTCACACGGGATTCGTTATGCTTTTGACAATGGTGCTTATATTTGGCATAAGGTAGGAGAGGACAGTCTGGCGTTTGTTATCAGAGTGACACAAAAGGTCAAAGGTCATATGGAAGTCAATTTGCGTAGAAATGTCCTATGACCACCAAATTTAGATAAAAGGAGAGGAAAGCGAGCGTGCGTGGGACCATACACACATGGCCCGCCGCCATGGGGGGTGTGGGGGGTGGAACACAACCGCGCCAAGAGAGCCTCAAAAAGAGAAGAAAAAAAAGGGGAAAGAGGAGAGAGGAAAAGAGAAAGAGAGGGAAAGAGGGAAAGAGAAAAGAAAGAGGGAAAGAGAAGAGAAAAAAAGAGAAAAGGGGAAGTAAGAATGAAACAAAAGGAGAACGACATCAGAACGCATGAGATTGAACTCCAGACTTACATAAAATCCAAATATCACAAATATTTGGCTTCCCCTCAAGCCAATTAGTTTTGTTCCAAGCCTAACAACGGTAATCATGAATTGTTAAAGGTACCAGGAAATGCAAATAGAATTGATGTGGTTTGTGTCAAGTCTACAAGGAGGGGCGAGATAGCATTCAATATTTGGGTTGGTGATGACATCATTAGTGACTATTGATTTTAAGAGAGTAATAGAAAATTCCAGGTGACTGGTGTGAAAACTATCCATGGCACTGACTGAAAATCAATAGTTCACTATAGATGTTTCTTTTGTTTTTGTGGCCCTGTTTATTGGAATGAATGACCCGTAAAGATTTGGACCTAGGTTTATCATCTCATTTCCTGGGATCTTTTAATGTGCCAACAGTAACTTGTGATCAAATATGTAAAATAAATTTGAGAACACACGGGGGGGCCATGGCCCATGGCCCAAGTTTTGGTCTACCAGTATAAGGGGAATTTTCAGTCGTGGAGCTGAATTGTCAAGAAACAAATTGGTAGGGCTATTCCCTAGCCCCAGCACCATAAACTTATAGTCTACTGGCTGCATTTGAATTAATTACTATACTTAACCCTTTCAAACATGCCTTTCTAAATATTCTTAATAGCTAAAAATGCAAGAGCTTCCGGGGGCTCTGCCCCCTGGACTCCGGCAGGGGCTCTGCTTTCTGCAACGCATCCGTTAAAGACATTGGCGCTAGCTATATAGTTGTAATAGAGTTCCTCTTCGGCGGTACAAGCTTATACGGCCCGTATATCAGTGAGCAAAGTTGTAGAAACTCATTCTTTTCTTTGATTTGGTTACCATTTACCCCTTAAAAACGTGGTAATCTTGAAGGTTCTGATAGCTGAAATCCAAGAGTCTTTCCGGGGCTTCGCCCCCTGGACCCCCAGAAGGGCTCTGCCATCCTGCACCAGACCCATTAAAGACATTGCGGCTCGCTATATGCAATGCACTTTGGCAGTACAATCTTTTATCTAGTATACTGCACGTTTCAGCGAACAAAGTTATAAACCAGTCTTTACTCGGTCTTTACTTTGAATTGTTTTACTATTGAACCCCTCATACAGTGTCATTTTGAGGTTCTGATACTTAATCCAGAGCTTCCGGAGGCCCGACCCCTTGACCACGGCAGGGCTCTCCCCTGCACCCCGCCATGGGCCCTAAAGTGGGCCCCTACTGTATACCCAACCCGTTCAGGCTTTCCGTTTGGCGCCGGTTGTGTCAGGCACTGCGGTGTGGCCGGTCAAATGATCCAGAAAAAATGATTCTTAAGAACATCTACTTAGGACAACTTTCAACGGCCCTTGAGTGGCCCGAACCAGGCCGTTAGTTGTATTGTGTTTCTCGCTCACTACGCTTCCAATGACTCTTACTGGCGCAAACATTCTTCCACTTTCACCCCCCCCCACCTGACAAATGTCTAGCGACGGCCCTGCATACCAATCCCCCATCACTCTCCTACCGAGCTATACCGTACCTCAGACTTTAAACATACCCTCAGTCACTCAAATAAGTCCAGAGATGGCTGGTAGTGTAGCGCACAGCTGTAAGGTTCTCATAAGTTTTATCATTTTTGCATCGAAGTGCGATAATTTGGATGACGAGGTGACGTGTCTGGGCGTTATGGTGGCCCTAGCTTTGTTCAAAAGTGCTGCGGTGAATGGTTATTCCATTTACATTTGAAGAGATGGTATGCCGTCACTTCTGCAGTTTTTAAGGACTTCCTTCATATGGAAGCCCGTTAGATTGTACCAGTTTGCCTGTAGCAGATAGTGCGATCATGTGTTTCTGAACGCGTACTGAAACGCCATCCCTGATTGGCTTTTTTTAAGATTATTTTCAGTAGTACTAGAGTCAGTTCCGACTGCGTTCTTTCTTTACACGATCGCGTGTATAGTAGATTTGTAGAGGGCGTTTATTACCTGATAAGTAGGCGGCTATCGAATGTCCGTTTGTAATCCATGCACTAGTCGTCGTATTGTATATTCGAAAGGAATTTTGAATTGAATTGTAAATGAGTGCGGACTATCACGTGTGCATGTAGGTGATATTTTATAATGAGTTGTTTTTCGTTATGTGAAGCGGGTGTATGGCCACTTATTTGTACAATAATTTTTTGAAAAGCCATTGTCCTTGTGTTTTTGAATAAGAACCCTGTTGAAATGGTGACGGGATAATAATGATGTTGGGGGCAAACTGTGTTTAGTAATGATATCATGCCATTAATGAAGTCCTTGACCGATTGCCAGCTGAACCGATATAAAAGGCAAGATTTTTTTTGTATTGACAATAGCATACGTGCCCATTACTAGGGCACTGGGAAGTTACGCTTGTTAAGTATTACTATTAGTATTACTGCAAAAGGTGGTTATTACTTAGAAATAATGCTACAAACTTATTTCGGTAAGAATTAATTACGTACTGATTGAAGAATTTGAAGTGAAGTGGTTCATTCAAGATGCCGATCTACTTTGTGTATAAACCGTTCAAATTACCTAGCGAAGAATATGCGAGGATTTAAAAATTTCGCAAGAAAACGTTTAACGTGATATTAAGTGTATACAGAAATAATTTAACATGTACAAATTCATTTGCCAAAAAAATCATGTATTACAGCAGTTATAATTTGAAGTATGAATCCTGTTTGGAATTATTTTGTAGCGCATTAACAAAAATATCGCGTGAGTAAATGGTTGGTCACGCGACGCTATAAGAAAGTAGACGGCCATTGTAAAACTGTTTTCTTAAGTTTTGAAGGTTTGGAAAATATTTAGGATCTTTTTAATTGAAAAACTAACCACAATGTTTTCCGTAGTCAGCCATAACCCCCATCATCACAAGTACTTTGTAATCAGATGTTGACAGTTTCAGATTGCCAAATGAAACCACTGCAAATAGAAGTCAACGATCACCTTTGCAACTCTGGTTAGAGAATCCCGCTATATTCAAACGTTCTTCTCGACAAATGTTGTTTACTATATATGCGTAACATTCCTCTCAGCGTTAATTCTAATGGAACTTATGTTTTGATCGTTGGGACTATTCTGAAATTATGTTTTTATGAGAGTGGACATTATCCTTCCGTATTGTGGCACTGTTTGCTGAGTTATGTTATATTTATGCGTTACCTTTGCTAATGCAATGTGTACATTGACCACAGTGAAATAAAGCCAGGAAATTATTAGACACTGTGTCACAGCTGTTTGAAAGTCCTCATTTATTATTACAAAACGAGAATAAAACAAAAATTTCTACGTCGACACACTTTTGACGACTAATCTGGCAATATTTTGCCATTATGCATCCTGGGTAAATTTGGATAAAATTTCATTGCGGGCAAATATATTTTTCATAAAAATCTAGTTTACACGTCCTTCTATGGGAAATAGGCATATAGAGGGCGCTATAACACACAAATTATGACCTTTGTACGGCCGAATGGCAGATTCGCAAAGGATTTCTGATTTTTGCGGAGGTAATAGGTCTTGCAAGTCCCCTACTTATTCCAAGCTGTCCAACATGTGTCGCTGCTGCCTTAAATGACCCTAAAATAAATATGGACAAGTTGCATGGGGTCAAACAGATGTGTTGTCGTGTACCTTACCACAAGAAATGTGTCATTTTTCTTCTGCAAGAAGATTAATCTTGAATTGACCCAACCTCATGCAGTGGTACCACAGTCTGTGTGTGTGCACACACACACACATAGTTTACACCATTAAGATGTTCTGGTATTTGGTCTGAGTGATAAGAGTCTCATATACCATGCCATGGTCAGTGATAGCAAGATACTGACTGCTTGCACTATTTCATTGAATTGGGTTGAAACTCTGAAATGAGACTAGTTCTCCCCAAGCTTTGTAGACTACCAGTATGTAACAGATTTTATTCTTCTGATTGGCTGAGATCAATGTTGTTGGACAAATTCCACTGTTTAATGACTTCTATAATAGCCAATTTAATATCTAAACACTAATGCTTCCAATTTATAACTATGCAATGTGGTAACAGTTCATTTGTGTTTTGCATGTATATTTAACACTGATAGCATAGAACTAATTCATAAAGCAAACTAAATATTTCATGTGTGGTTAACAGGCACAACTTTTATACAGCAATGTATGACAGATATTAATACACAACATAGTGATTCGGTTCAATCATTGTACAAAAGTTCCATTAACAGGGTAATCATGATAAACCTTAAACTGTAGGCTGTGTGTTCATTGGAATGTGATTTCTACTTCAAAAAGATGTACCACAAAAGTAGCACGAAACTGAGCGTCATTTGTTTCACATTAATTCTAAAATTGCATCTACATTCTAAACTGCATTAACATTCATTACGTAACTATTCCGCATTGTTTTGACATGTAAAATTACTTTATAAGATCAAGCTGGTGCTATGTAATTATGATGACAAAAATTTCAAACTAAAATTGTGTGCAAAACTCAATTTGTTGTTTTCATTTCACAAGTTTGTGCACTTCAAATACAGAAGAGTTGTCCTTTCTTAAGGACTCCAATCTTGTTTGGGTCTGTTCTGTTAGTAGACAGTGTACAGTAATTGCGGCTCATATTTTTTATTCAATCTGGTAGTTCCTTCTATACAAAACTGTAATGTCGAAAGTTTATTACATCCTATGTTTGAAGGTCTTACTTATATTCACACATTATTTTTAATACACTCCATATAATGACATAGATATGTAGTATCTTTACATGGATATCTTCCACGAACTATATCACCTATACCGTAAATAGGTCAACCTACAATACACAGATCGATTATGTGTGATTGATTATAACGCAAACGTAAATTTGTTAACAACATGTCAGCTACTAGCTTGCGCGAATGTATCTTATTTAGTAGACAACTTTTCTCCCCACATGTTGCTTACAAATGGTGCAACTACTATCTCAGTAATACCAAGGTTTGTCGACAACCGATAAGTTGTTGTCGATTCTATTCTCGTAATAGTTTCTGGCCAGCCCTCCTCCAATGGGACGCAGGAGCTTTTTTGTTCCATTCTAGTTTCTGCTTTAATAAATACTACTTGGTTTCTACATGACTGGGGGCATGTATATAATTTAGTTCTGAATACTAATTCTGATTGTAACACAAACATTCTACAAATGCTAATAAACGCTAACACATTAGGCCTATAAAGCGACTTTGTAATCAAAGACCAAACCAACTTGGACACACGTTGTAAAACTTTTTGCCTCACAATTGCGTGCAATATGACTGTTACTAGTCTGGACTTCAATAATAACATGTGTTCACCAGTTTGCAAAATCAGAACAGGATTATGACATATCAGCATTATTGCATCGTTCCTTAAATCACTTACAACGTAAACACTAGAAATGATCCAAAAGATTGATATCGGCTAGTCCCTCTGACCTCACATAGTTGTAAACCAAATCAGTTTAAAACATTTAGTTTTATGATGTAGCTTTATAAGGTTCTCACTCAGTCACCACAATGCATTTTTTATTCGTACTTTTTCACAAAAATACAAAAAAAAGTTTCTGTGACTTTCTGTCACTCTATAGATAAGAGTGATATAGGGAGAAAGAGAGCTACGAGAGAGAGCGCGAGATTAGAAAACCAGCTATTTTGTATCAGTCCAACGCTAATGCAATGACCCTGATTTCACATCCAGCAAGGCAATGCCATTCCTAATCACAATTAGGTCGTAAAATTGTCATCAACCTATTTGCTAGATGTTGAAAAGTGGTTGTTAAAGTGTCATTTTCATTCAATCCAAAACAAGCCCCTGGTGACTATTTCTAAATTAATGCCAACAAAAGCTCGAAAAAAATCATAAAATATTGTTTTAGGGCAAAAAAAACATGTTCCTAACTCCTGTGTTGTTATGGTTGATGCCCGTGCACATTTTTTCCAAAATACCTCATATTTTATCATAATCGTTTTCAAAATTGCTAAAATTTCTGCACACTTTTCGATCTAAATGGCATTTTAGGTTCTAAAGCAATTTTTTAGGCCTCTGCTGTGCACACTTCGCACTATTCGTCTGCATTATAATTCACCCTGGCTTTCGCTTTTATCATTGTGTCTTTTACATAGTGCCAGCTCGCATTATACGGCATGATTGCCATACCAAATACCACCCGCACCGTGTTTTGGGGAAAGCCCGTCACGTGTGTACAAATAACATGCCCCAACGGCGCGATCTTTCAAGTTTGACTGGTCGACTTTCACTTTTTAATCGTCAATTTCTGCAATCGTGCCAAGTGATTCTGGAATAAACACGGGACCTCGCAGACATCTGAGAAGATTGGTGGTCAGGCAAGCTAGGTTGTGAGTATGCACAGCACATAAATGAAAATGCTATGGGATCCTGACATAAAAACGTGTCGGCGCCGGCCCTATTTCCCACACACCTAACGACTATGTAGATAGGAGCATCTTGCTTCGAACAGGGTGGCCTATAGTAAAAATGAAAATGATAAAATCCAAGTACAAAAAAATGATAAAGGGCCAAACCAAAGTCGCACCCCTGCGAAGAGCAATGATGAATCGTGCTATGCACACAGTGCAGTAACAGATCTTGTCGCTAACCCCTTTTCAGTCATAAATTTAACGCCACTGGTTCAAAACAAATAATTTTTTATAGAAAGAGTTCATGTATTACACAGACACGGTGTAGTACAGCTGGTGATAAATAACCTACACTATCAGATGAGAAATTGGTAAAATAATATTTGTTTGGGAGCATGCAAATCTACTTTTTAATATAAAATAATGGAATGGTGATTGGGAGTGGGTCCAGCCCACGTAAAATACAGAAGGCTCACATCTTGGTTTTGAAGACGTTTTCTTAATTAATGCAAAGTTGCATATTCCCAATTTAAATTGAAATCGTTTGATAATTATAAGAACAATGTGTGTGTGGCAACTTGATTACTAGCCAAAATTTCTGAATGGTGGGAGTTCAAGCTCTCCTGAGCCAAGTAGTTATTATGACCTGGATCCCAATGAAGAAATATAATTGCATGGGTCAAAGCACACACCTTTGAATACTTTATTGCCTGCGCAATGGGAGAAAATAGCATTTGAAATGGAAGTCGATTGGGCAATGATGTTCAAAAATCCAAAAAAGGACCATTTCAGGGGGACTAGGTGACTTTAGGTCCACTTTTACATAAAAAAGGTCCACTTTTTTCAAAGTTCCGCACACCCCTCCCCAACTAATCCGAGGAGCAATGAGAGATTTTGAGGCATCCATATATTGGGTCCCTGTAGTGATTTAAAAAAGGTGCATTTCCATGTATACACAACCTCGGTAATTCACAAAATTTGAGTGATTCTGATCTTGTGGTTTTTGTGTTATAGCCATCTGTTTCCCATGGTCCCATATAGGCCATTGTGGCATATTGATGTCCTTTATGGACAAAAGTACACAATTACAAATTTCTACAACATAACGACCAAATTTATATACTGTTACGTGTGGGATCTAAATACAGAGGTTAAATGATATACAAATAGAATAAAACAGTCAGGGCTTGATGCCTAATTGTCCCACGGGGCATTGTCAATACTCCGAAGAGTGCTTGTACTCAGAGTCCTACTTGGGCATAATTACTCAGACGCATTCACTCAAATGTTGATGTACTCATACACACACTCATGCCCAATTACTCGTACTCTCTTTTCAGCTATCTTGGGTTCTTTACTTTTCTTTTCCTTTTCTAAAGTATGATGTATAATCACATCCTGTCAGAGTATGCATGGTAACCTGGTAAATTACCTGGTTACCTAATATACATCTCCATCAATTCTCACCATTTGATAGAATGCCAATTAATGTTCATTCTGGCAAAAAGTGGCCAATACTGCCAAACTATTCTACCGAAAGTAACTAAGAGACCCAGTTTATGAAACCAGCATTTCGTTCATATTTTTTTGCTTGTCAAAAATGGTCGTCAAAAGTTCTGAGGACAAGACACTGTAATATTTTTAAGGACAAGACCTTTAGTAGTAGTAGTAGTAAAACCCAAGTTTAACCTGTTTGTTCTCAGCAACCGGGGTTTGAGGCCGGATTCACCTCACATTCGTAGGCATTCGGAGTTAATATTTTTTTTAAATATTTTTTTTAAATTATTTTTGATTAGATCTAGCATCATTCTTTTTACATTAAAATAGATTGTCAAAGCATTGTATCTAACTTGTAATGATCATTTGAACATATGGTAAAAATGGCAATTTTGGGGACAAAAAGAGGGCCAATGACCACAATGTATGGAGTAGGGAAAATCAGCACCATTTTTGTGTTGTCTGGAAGTTTTGTCTGCTTTAGTAATGTGTCTGCATCTATGGTCAAATGTTAACCCTAAATGTCTGTGGTATTAACCCTAAATATAAAATTTTGCATGCTGTTTCCACATATTTGTGCACATTTTTATAGCACTTGGATGTGGTCCTTGGATAGTGGCCCACAGGAGTTATAGTCATGACCCCAAAATGGCAACGTCATGTGAACTTTGTCCCCATTCACAAACTACCATGGTAGGGGAATGTTGTAGTATATTAAGGCTTTTCAAACCTTTGTGCTGGGCCCTTGTGCCACCAACAATTCTGATTATTTTACTCAAAAATGATCAAAGTCCTTTTGGTTCAAAAAGTCACCAGAAAGCTAAACTTTCTCAAGTAGGTTCAGTGGCGTAACCAGACCTTTGCAAATCTTGCAAATGAACAAATGAACAAATTAAAAATTTTGAGGGGGGAAATTTGAGACCTTCTCCATAGACACTGTTACAAAAGTCAGTTCATTTGGGGGCTGAAGGGGGCAAGAGTTCTGTTTGGGGGGCGTGATGCTGGTTACGCCACTGAGTAGTTCAAATTATTCATTCTTATCGTGGTCCACACGTGGTTCTCAATATGATCCGCCAGAATGGGTACAACTTCTGGCTGCTTCAATGAATTCCGCACGGTCCTTATTTGTGCATTGTTGCTCCAGCAGCTTCCAGCCGTGGGCAGACCAAAAGGTGTTCCATTGTCTGTGGTGCTGTTCCACAACCACAGGCAGTAATCCTGATCTGCTTCCAGATAGCCACACTTCTGCAAGGAAACTTTAGATCGGCCAGTTCTGGTTCTCAATCTGTTGAGGCATCGCCATTCAGCCCATTAGGAGTCAGCTCCAGGTGGAAGATGCTCACCAGGTTCAATACCGATATATGTTACTTGGGTGATGGCAAGTCTTTTCCTTTCCACAAGGTTGACTCTCTTACCTCCTTAAGACTGTTTCACGAGTTGGAACTTTGGCCTTAAGAAACTCTCTCATTATGCCAAGAAGTTCTGAGTAGGGTCAATGAGACTGTTTTTGTGGGCCGCCAGCATAGCCCTTTGCAATCTGTTGTGAATGTGTGAATGTGTGTGTGTGTGTGTGTGTGTTTCATTAAAATTTTAATGTGTGTGTATGTCATTAAAATGTTGGTTTTTTATGAGGTGGCACATACAGCCTATTTTCTTTGAATATAGTGAGCGTGAAAGCCGAGAACCATGAAATTCTATTTTTTTTTAGAAATCAGTGCCACCTTTTACATAGCACAAACCATTGCCACCAAAAATTCTGAAATACTCAAAATGTTTTAAAAACAGTGATTTTAGGCTAGTAGCCCAAATTACCAAATATCTTGAGCAGGGTCATGCTGCATTATGACGTGCCATGCAAACTTTGTGTAACTTTAGTGACTTTTGAGCTCGGACCGAATTCGGAGAGCCCTTACATTCAAAGGGGAGCACATTTTGCATAAATCATTGAAATAGGCATGTAGGCT
>JAMKCH010025955.1:0-20316 GCA_023653785.1 Ophioderma brevispina
TAATCAGTTCTTCAAACTTGGAATAAGTGAGATGGAAGTAGCTAGGAGGCAGATTTCAGTGATTGCCATTTGGACTTTATAAGTAAAAATGTGGAACAGGATTAAAACAGGTCAAATTTGTAATAATAATACACATGGATAAAAGTGTATAGTTATTCTGTTATAGAACCATGCTTAGTTTTATGAAAATGTAAGGTAAAACATATTTTAAATGCGGACTCAGATTTCTAGATGAGGGTGCCCTCAGTTTTCTAATAAATCATGTTTTTTGCATTTACATAATGCTTATCCACATACTAATTACTAAATAGCTAATCTCAAATCAATGTCCTTCATATAGAAAATTACAACTTTGTAACAAATTTGCGGATCCAGAATTGTTGTTATACACAGTATCTTATGATACTGCTTATACTACATGTAAATGTTTACTACATCAAAACAAAAATTTGTTTCATCTCAGACTTTGGATTTAAGCCATTTAGATGACCATCTTTAGTTCTAGTTGACTACTTTGAATTAATATACTAAAAAAATTATATTTCAAGATCTCTGCGTCTACAAGGGCATCAGCTCTGGTTATATATGACCTGATCACCATGATCTTGGTGTCTGTATATGTTTTTGGAGGTCAAGAAATACAAAAAAAATCACATCTCAAATATCATTATGATCACAACAATAACTGCAAACAATTGACTAATTTTTCCCCTTTTAACTCTACAGGTTGGCACTGACTTTGATCCCAAAGAGCGAGTTTTTCGCAACTTTGCCCGTATGATGGGACCCGAGGACGACCCGTGTGTCTTCTTGCGTTGGACCCAGGGTGATCAGTACTTCGTCACACTGACGTGGATTGACCCCGCTGACCATATAGCAGGGTCTTTCGACACCACAGTAGAGAAAGACAGAGAGGAGACTCACCACACGCCGCCTTTTACAAAACCTCTTCGTCCAGGTCGGTGGACAGTCAAAATGTTGTACCAGTGGATGGTCGTCGCTGAAGTGCACTTTCTAGTCGTGCCATTGGCTCTAAAAGACATGAAATCAATTACCTTAGAGGATTCGGTGAAGTTGAATTCAGGTCCGCCGCAGAACAATTATGTCAACAAGGACTTCTCGAGTATGAAGTCGCTTTTTCAGTTGACGGATTCAAGTAAATTAATAGAGGAATCTAATAAGAAAGCGCAGTCCAAAGGGGAGAAGCTCCATGCCTGGATTGACGACTGGGTGGAGCAGTTTTGGTCTGTGCTAGGTTTTTGTGTTACGTCACCAGAAAAGGTGGCCAATGCCAGGACTGGATGCACTAGTTTTAAACTATGTGAGACTCAAGCATGGAGTACTTATTTCCCTGATCCAAAGACAGAATTGACACCTATCAGACACAATGGAAGGATTAGGTAAAACTAAAGACGTGCCACACATTGATTTGTCGTGGCATGGTTTGTTGTGTATTGATAGGAAAGGATTCAAGAATACCTCACTTGGGGGCGCTGTCCTTTTGGAGATGGGCAATACTTTGGATGGCACTTACAAGCAGATTAGAGAGCAGAGGCATGGGTAGTAACTTCACTAGCCCTTGAAGTTGTGAGAAGTGACAGTACAATACGACTAAAAGGAAAAAGTCCCTCATTTGTGTACTATATGCCAATGTTTTTTTACATTTCATTAAACCCTAGCCATAATTTCTTTAAATAAAACCAAGTCGTGATCTGAGCCTTCTATCCCATAACAAGTAGCAGTTCCATTGTACGGTGTTGCCAACTACAAATTTACCAAAGTGTGGCATGGAGGGAAAATAGTAACACATTTTTTTGTGGGCCACCATCTGTGCTGGAAGGACCAAATGGCATTCCAATATGTGTGTGTGTGTTAGTGCGTCTAAGTGACACCACTTCAAAAATTTGTTAAAAGCTCAACTTGGTCATCGATTTTCTGAATCTCAGCAAACTTGGTACCAAAGTGTTAGTAGGTCCAATGAACATTATTGAAAGTCATTGCAAAATAATGCATATTAAGTGCCTCATTTCCTGATAAAAAACAAAGTGGCCCACTTAATTACCATGAGCGCAGTGATATGGCAAAGCCGAGTATGTGAAATTCTGGTTACTTTTACCATGGGTCAAAAGAATCGGAAGGAATTCCCACTTTTTTTTTTTTTTGATGTTCAGAAGTAGACATGTCACATGGGTATTATGATAAGGATAAGGACCTAGCCTAGTGCATTCGACAGGATAATCGCACGCGACCGTATGGGTCAGTGCAGGCAGCACGAGAGCCGGAGGCTCGAGTGCTGCCTGCACTGACCCATACGGTCAAGTGCAATTATCCTGCCGAGTGCACTGAGGCGTGGTCCTTATCCGTCATATACTTTGAGAAAACAATAGCATCAAATCATTACATTAACATTAATAATTAACGTAATTTATCTAAATTTTGACGTAGTTTTTAAAATAAATTAAAAACACTTCTATACTCCAACATGTCCAAAGTTATACTCTATAAATAGTGCCAAAAGGCCTTGACGCAATTCATTGTTGATTAGTTTGTTTTGAAAATGATCTGGAAGTGCGAGAAAAATCAGACTCTCTAAGACGCTTAGAGTGGCTAATCTTTCTCGCACCTCCCTGGCAGTTTCAAAACAAACCCATTAGTGATGAAACGCGTCAATGAAATTGAAAGAAAGATAGACTTTTCGCACTGCCCTTACTTTTTCCAAAACAAACCCATCAGTGACGATTTGCATATAAATGCATATGAATTTTCTTCTACCAATTCCAATGCCCACTGTATTAGATGTTAAAGACCAACGCAGACATGTATGTACAAAACATGATTTTTTTTTTTTTTTTTTTTAAAAGCTCAACTTGGTCATCGATTTTCTGAATCTCAGCAAACTTGGTACCAAAGTGTTAGTAGGTCCAATGAACATTATTGAAAGTCATTGCAAAATAATGCATATTAAGTGCCTCATTTCCTGATAAAAAACAAAGTGGCCCACTTAATTACCATGAGCGCAGTGATATGGCAAAGCCGAGTATGTGAAATTCTGGTTACTTTTACCATGGGTCAAAAGAATCGGAAGGAATTCCCACTTTTTTTTTTTTGATGTTCAGAAGTAGACATGTCACATGGGTATTATTTGGGTATCATGTGTGTGTTACATGGTGCACCTAATCAATCTGTGGTTGCATTAACAATCACTAAACTCTTAAGGGAAGCCTTGGCCAGTCTAATGGGATATTCTTGAATCCTTTCAAAATATATCTATAGAGATGTTTTCTACTCTTAATAAGATTAGTGTTTGTATCAAATCATGATGTGTTTGATTACTATATATTTTTCATGTATTTGGTCAACAGTGTATCATGATGTGGAAGAGTATTTTAAATTATCTTAGGGCATCTGCAAGAGTTAACGGCCAGTGAGCTAGCTGGTAGTGTTGTATGCATGTATGCAAGAGGATTTCCAAAGTGGGGACGTATGTTGAATTGGTGATTCCAACAAGTTTGTAAGTGCAATAGCTGCCATGTGATTATCTGTGTGCTGCCATGTATTAGGATAGCTCACAATTATCTTTTCTTGAGTCAGTGGCTTTTGAAATGGTTCTTCAGGTAACTATGTCACTTGAAGAACCATTTCAAGAGCCACTGACCAAAGTCTTGGCATAATAGTATGTTTGATGAGAATTTCTGACAAGTGGCAGCTATTGCACATATAACCTTTGGCATGTCATCACTGCTAGCTATTGGCCCCTGACAGTTCACTTCTTGCATTTGCCCTCCTATGTGCAGCATTTCAATTATACAGGGTAGTAGGATGTGAACCAAATAAGCCAAAAGGTGTATCTTACATCAGAGGTACTGATATCATACAATCTTTTGTCATGATTAATTTTCAGAAGTTACCCAGCTTTCACATAAACTGACAATAGGAAGGTTTTTTTTTGATTGGAAATCCCTTAGCCCCTTTTGAAGTATGGTTGACACAATAGGAAAGGTCGTAATTTAATTTGGACAATAGATCACTCCGGAGGTACGTCACTTCCGCTGATGCCATTGACAACAAACCAAATCACCAAAAATACCATGCACGGATGGTAAATAGTCCTTTGTTTTACTGCATTTTTTAAAACTATAGAGTTAAAATATGTGACTGAAATAGCTTCATTTGTTTTTAATTTTTGAGTCAAATTGGTGAGTGTAAGACGCTAATTTCTTCTGCATGAATTGGCTGTCACAAGTTTGCTTATATTTTGCGCTGTTTTGCCGGGTTTAGTCAACGGCATTATCACGCCGCTATACAAAAAATAAACAAAGAATGACATCATATCACAAAGTTCCCAGATTACCGGATTGCCCTATAGGAGAGGGCAGAGTTTAATACAAAGGATGTGCAGTTGGGTGTGTAGTATCTGCCATGTATAAAAAATCTAAAATCACTACTGTGGAAGACTTTACCTAAATCTTAAATTAGGGGTATATGTTTTAAATCAAAGTTATATGAGCTGCTCTATTTTGTCATGTGAGTGCAACAGTCCTATCTGCATATTTGTCATTTGCAGAAAAAAGCTGCTTTGTGTTCAAACTTTGTTTTCTATTGTTTTTTAATGTCTTCTTTCTTTCATAAAAAATGTTTTTTACTTTGATTTGAGACTGTCTATAGCTTGGATTATGTGTTGTTACTTGTATTTACAAAATCTAGCAAAAGCTCAATTTGACCCAAAATGTCAGTTACGACTTTGTTTCACTCGCATAAAGGTTTGTAATCTATACGGCCATGTAGAGACTTTTCATAAATCTTCTGCAGAGGGAGTGAGTATTTCAAATGTAATTGTCCAATAGGTTATTTAATTTGGAATCTATACTATATGTATGAAAGACTTGGAATCTTTCCCAGGGAGGTGTATTTCAAATGTAGTTACCCATTGGGCTATTCCATTGGATAACCATACTCCCTGTGGAAAGCAGATTCCAGATGAAACAGCCAGTCTTTACAGGATAATTTTTTTCATGTGAGAATTAACTATGCCAAAAAGGTTGTATATTGCTGGTAAGCTATAAGACACATCATTTTGGCGTATTTGGTCAAGTGACTTCTTGCCTAATTTATCAGGCAATACAAGTAAATGACTACTTGCTAACCTGAAAATATGATATTGAAGATCATGGTATTTTGTAAGCTGGGTCTTATAATATTGTGGTACCCTAGTCAATGAAATACTCTGATACCTGGATGATATGCTGTTAATCTGTGCCAGTGTTGGAACAGTAATGGCAAACAATGGCTTGATCCTGAGAGTACTTATCAAATGAGTCTAATTGGTAACAAAAATGGACAAGGCGAGGACAAGCCCAACAATATAAACCGTCTGGTTTATGCACTTAAAAGCATCTCATTATTATTATTATGTAGTGAGAGTGATATTTCTTTAGTATTGGATGGCTTGAGATTGATAACAGAGAATATCCCCCGAGGATAGATCAAATATCGGGTGAGTCAAAGACAAGCCTGTTATTTTCTTGGGGAGGGCGTTATTTTCTTATCAACTGAAAAAACCCTCAAATATTATTATGCAAGAAGTTGACTTGACAAAAATCTTTTCAAAATGGCTTCAAACCTAATAAAATGACAGTATTTGCTTGATGAGTTGCATGACCGAATGCCCAATATTTTTTGTGTATTGTACAGTGTTGGTTGGTACGCTCTAGTCGCATAGTGATATTGCACCACACAGAAGCTTCTAATTGGTAGTAATTACTGGTATTGTCTACAAAAAGAAGCCGTCCAATATTATTACTACACTAGAAGTTGACTTTGTGCAGTGCATAATGTGCAATGGTATTGCAATGCACACACACAACTTTTGATGCAAAATGTCATGTACTTCCTGCTTCTATATGTCCAATGCTGGTCCAATATTGCTCCTGTGGAATTGCACTGGCAAAAGGTACCTTATCATTCCAATTAACATTGGCATGCCCAACATGACACAGTTCCAGTGGAAATCTCAAACTTGGACCAACATCAGTCAGTGATATACATGTCAGAGCTATATTAAACCAATAGTTGGTGGTCATTATTGTTACAACATTGTGGATATTATAGGGGTATTGTCTACTCAAACAGGGTACAGATTATGGTTGTCCCCAGGTATTACCTACCAAATGCATACTTAAGGTTCATATTCTTCTTATAATAAATGAGAAAAAACTATATTGTTTTTAATGGTGTGAACCCTCCTAGGCCAAACTGGATCTGAAGGCTGTTACGGTGAATTGCCAGAATTTGATGAAATGAGTGATGAACAGACCAGCAAATCAAGGTGTTTAGGCCATAAAAGGCCTTCAGCAATGGCTGCAGTGGGTGTTCGTTTGTTAGGGTATAATACTTGATAAGAACACAAACTGACAAATGACAGCTATTACAGATAGGGCCATCTTGCAGTACGTAAACTATCAAAATAGTAATTTGATATGTCGTATGTATGTGCTTCCAGGGAAATGTATTTGTTATTTCATATACAAATTATTCTAGCTTACTTCGCAAGGCCATGTATGTATGTGTTTTTGTAAGCACATGCGTTCTGTTCCACAATGACTTACCTTGGTAAAATTTTGAATGGTAGGAAGTGGCTGGAATCACCTTAAAATATGCATTTATCTCTCTTCTTCAGGAATTTCAACCAATTCAGCCTAAATTTGAAAAAAATTAAGTGAATTTGGAATTTTCGAGCCCTACGGCACATTCTGTCCAATTCAATCTTAATTGGAGCAAAATCACAGGGACGACTTCCTCTCTGGTTGAGAAGACTTGAGAATTTTGCCACTCTGAATCAACTTGCATTGGTTATGCATGAATGGTTAGACATCATGAGAGAAGGGCACAGTGTAACTGCAAACTAATGCTATTGATACACTTCAACTTTTGTCAAAGGTAACATTCATGTGTGGGTTGGGTGTGTGCATTTGATGGTCAATGGCCACAGTTTGGAAAGTCTATTATACAAGTAAAGGTGATTGAACATCGGATGCCTGCAAACACTTTGTTACTGCCACTTTGGCAGATTCCTTTGTATCCACAAGAGTCTGTTGCAGCCCTGTCTTGGCAAAGACTTCCTAAACCGATGACGGCCTTAGGCATGTGTCGAAGGCCTTCGGCCGAGGGAAGCGAGGCTTGTCCGTCTTTGCACAATAGGGATTAGGTCTGGCAAGCATAATGCTGTCAATCAAATATTATGTGGTCATTCATTAGGGGATTGTACCTACTAATTGATGCTAATATCAAGATTATCTTGCAACTGCACCCTTTCTCTAAATACAAGACAATGTGCCCCGTCAGATACATAAACAATGCCGCCAGATGGTAGTAATCACCTGTGTTGACGCGTTGGTATTCATTCGGCGCCTTACTCATGTATTGACCAGTCAGTTCAGGAAAGTTACGGAAAGATTTATCCGAAAAATTTAAAAAAACACACCAAATAAGATATTGGAAAGGTGATGCGCAAGAGACTCATCGTGAGGGGCATATACCACTCGTGTACAGGGACTGACAGGGGACTGTAGGAAATAATAGAAAGAATAAAGTGCAATGCCTCGATTGAAAGGCTATTGCAAACCCCAAGCTGCACCACATTCCTAGGAATCCACTATGTCAGAACGACCACAGAAGTACAACTCGATTCCAACTATTAATGATAAGTCTGTTTCTGAGTCTACCCATGCCATTTTAACAACTCTGTAAAATTTAATTGCATTTTTAACTCTCAGTCTAAACTATCAACTTTTGACTTCTCAGTATACATGCTATTTTAACAACCTCTATTAAAGTTTATTGCATCTCTAACTCTTAATTTCACCTCAACTCTGATATGCAGTTTATAACAACTCTGATATTTAATTCTAACCCTATCCCCGGAGGGGGGGGGGGGGAAGGACGACCTTAAAAATGCTAGTACGTGTATGTGAAACAGTCAGACCCCAAGTTCCTGCCCCCTTCTGCAGGTCTGTAGGCCCCTGGTCAAAGTAGGCATCATAAGACCTTTACTTTGCCCACAAAACTCAAACAAATTTTAACTCAATGGCTAAAATTTTGCCCACTTCGTCAGCTCCACACCCTAAATTCAGTTCCCAAATAGTGAGTATAAAAATTCATTCTGAAGACCGACTTTTGCCAAAAAGTTCTTGAGCCCTAAGTCCAGTGCTTTGTGCTGTACAGGGGGAGAGCGGGCTGGTGAGGGTTGGTGCAGTGGCTTATCCACTCGCCTTTCCACCAATGCGGCATGGGTTCAATCCTGTGTCGTACGGGAATTTGGTTGCCGATCCTTATCCGTCCTCGCAGGTTTTCTCCGAGTACTCTCGGTTTCCTCCTGCCATCTAAAAAGCGGACTTCTTCCCATAAAATGTCTTGTTGTTTCTGGATATACTTGTTGTGTGGTTGTTGCAGCCTGAGGCGCTCCACCAGCGGCGCCTGAGACTGCGGTGGATTGTTGCGCTTATACGAAATTAAATATTATTATTATTACACCCCTACTCAAACTAAATGAGTGTTCCCCCCAGCGCCCTAAGCTAAGTTTTTAAGGACTCCAGAAAAGACCAAGTGAAATTAGACAAAATTTGGCATCAACTAAAGGTGGCCAAGTTATACGTGATCTGTGCAATAAAAAAAAAATTTACCTTGGTAAATATACATGTACAAGGCAGTCATTTTGACTTTGACATTTCGAAAGCAAGTTGAACGATACATTTGGCAGAGATCATGATCAATATTACATGAAATCTATTATTGTATGGTGGGAATCAATCATGATCAGAAATTAGTTTTGTTTCAAAAAAACTTTTGTACATGGATGGATTGGACGAGTTCTTAATATGTGTTAAATAAAATGAATATATTTCAGAGATCTATTTGAAGGCCAGTTTTATCAGGAACTTGTCTCAGATGTACAAAGTTATGATGTACATGTTTCAGAGTTACTGTCAAACAATACGCCATTCAGGGTTGGTTTCCTTGAAGTTCAATATTTGCCGATTTTTACCACAATGCAATGCACCTATACTATAGTGCATTACAATAGATATAGTTGGGAGGTTAATCCATCTCCTTTGTTTTGTTATGCAATACGCTGATTACATTATGGGAAAGGAGAATGATTAAGCTCAACTATATTGTTATGATGCAATGCACACATTGCATTATAGAAACAAATTTAGTTACCAATTGACTTCCGGAAAACAACCCCTGGAACCTTGAATAACCGAGTATCAAAGACAGAGGCAGAGAATGGAAGTTACAATTAGATTGAAATACCTGCTTTATAAACATTTATTTCTGCTTTGTGTGAGTGATGAATAAGACTTAAACCGTGTGTGAACATAAATATTGTAACAAAGCAAATTGTTCTGCTTAGCTCATCTTCCTGTATGTATTTATGAATTCTATTATTGTACAGATTATATATGCATGGCCAAGTGCCAAATACATCATTTCAAGCATTAATATTTTTTGTCGTAAGTTTTTAAGAAAAATCAGTATTCTTAAATATCATTGTTTCTTTAAAACTCCCCCAAACAATGGATGATGAATTGTCCTGAATTGGAGAAGTCATTTGTAAGGTAGTTTTAAGATTGTTGATAATTGAAAAAACCTCATAATGGTGACATTTTGGTTCAGCCATCCAGAAAGATTTGAAGTTTATTCAATATTTGATAAAAGTTACGTTTTCAATTTCAAGTCCACTGGAGTCAGCATGCAAACTCCAGCAAATGAGTTTCCTGTATGCACTTTTACCCCCTGAATTCTACTACCTTTGTTGCAGTATTTCTGCTTGGCTTAGTAGTATATCGCTTTGAGTAACCAATCAAAATAGGCCTATATGTCTGTATGCTTTTCTTACGATGTCTCTAATTGGCTAATAACATCATATAACCCAGTGAATATCCAATCACATCAACCGATAGTGCAGGAGGGGAAGACTAAGTTACATAAGCAAGCTTGTGATGTTACCAGGCTTTTCCATTGTGCCCGCTATTGTTTTAATACCTACACGTCAGTCACCTCATATATTATGACTAACATGAATTGTACCTGGAATAATCAAATAGAAATATTTATCGGCATTCAAACTGTTTGTGATTGGTTACTTGGAAGGTGATATCATGTAATGAGCAAATCAGAGAAAAACCTGTACGAATGACTGTGTGGTTTATATATAGAAGCACTATTTTGATTGGTTACTCAGAGTGCTATTTCATGTTGTGTCCTGTAATGAGCCAATCGGATAGACTGTGTAATAGGAGGTTAAAATTCAACATGTAGAACACAGTAAGAAATGATAAAACACATACTGAATAAAAATAGCAACACTCCATAGAAATTAATGGCCTAAAAGTATAAAATGTTTGTTTGATGTGTCCTGATCTGCCATGATTTTTTAGCAAGATTGTAAAGAATTTTTGGGCGTAATTACATAATATCCTTACCCTGTATCATGTGCTTTATACCATTACTTAAATAAAGCACATGATACAAAGTAGGTGTGTAGGATATAATGATAGGCCTACTATGCTAAATTTTGTTTCTCCTCCCCAAGTGTATGTTGTGATATGATTCTAAAACAACTTCATTTTTTGTGTTTTTTTTAAAGAAAAAATTGATAACCTAATTTTTAACAGTAAGGAAACCTGATATGCCAAGGTTTTCCATTATATAGTTACTTGATTTTTATCAGCTTGTGTATTTTGAATTCTCTCCATATTTTGTTTAATACTCATGGGTGAAGAATCATACACTACATGCAAAACAAAAATCCTCCCCACGTACATTTTTTTTCTTCCTCTCTCACCAAACCTTTTTTTAGTGGAAAGAATTTCATATACTTAGGTAATTCAATTTGTAGATGATAAGGGACCATTAATTTTAATAATAGCTATTATATTTATTAATTTTAATATACTGCAGAATTTCATACATGAGTGGTACAACTCAAAGGAATAATTTTCTGCTGGCAGAATCATAAAATAGTAGTTTTCTATGATGTAAACATTCTAGACAGTTGATTGGTTAGAAGTCTATCACATGATATGAAATGGTATTATGCAATTTCAGCTTCATTATACACCAAAGTATTATTGCATGATGTAAACGTTGAGTAGTTTTCCCATATATTGAACATTGCAAACACAAGGTCCTAGTGTCATTGGTCTAGTGCATTGGTCACGTATATTATGCATGTTAATGTTATACGAGTACAGGCAAGAAGAAACTGTATGCAGCATTAAGGTATAGGCCATCCAAAATTTGATGTTGCTATGCA
Organism: Ophioderma brevispina; assembly: GCA_023653785.1. Lineage (NCBI taxonomy): Eukaryota > Metazoa > Echinodermata > Ophiuroidea > Amphilepidida > Ophiodermatidae > Ophioderma > Ophioderma brevispina. The sequence continues at coordinate 11,318 of JAMKCH010025955.1, forward strand.
GGGTTGGTGAGTTACATTTATTAGAAAAAAGAATTGTTGTATGAGATATGGATGGCCAATTTGTTTTTGCATTCAATCAATGCAAAATATATGCATAAGAATCATGTTATCAATTTTTTTAGAGTGCAAACTTGAATTTTGCTAATTTTCATTTAATTAACTTTGTTTCTTGATGTGCATTTGATAGTATTATTTTACCAATTTAAAGTGATGTGCTTTTTCTTTCTTTTTTTAAAAATTCTGCCATAGACTTGCCCATATGTGTGACTATTTTTAAAACCCAGTGTGAATGTATGGTTTCTTTTTTTTAAAATAGTGACCAATAACGCCAGTCTATAGCTCAAAGAAATTATTAGACGGAACTGCCAGTAGTTTATTTTTGTACAGAATAACGTTCACAATCAAATTTCTGGCAGTTCCCCCTTTCTGATTATGCATGTGTATGCAATACTTTAAATACACAGTCAAATTCCTCTCTTTGTGGTACACCATGTAGTGTATACTCCTGATGTGACCATGGGGTACCCATTCTCTAGATACACAGCCAGATTCCTCACATTGGCATCACCATGTAGTAGGTACTTCATGTGTACTCCTAGTGTGACTACGAAGTACCTACTATCTAAATACACAGTCAGATTCCTACTTTGGCATACACCATGTAGTAGGTACTTCATGTATACGCCTAATGTGACTATGGAGTACCCACTATCTAGATACACCATGTAGTAGGAATTCCAGGTGTACTCCTAGTGTGATTATGAAGTACCCACTATCTAGATACACAACCAGATTTACCACTTTGGTGCATACCATGTAGTAGGTACTCCATGTGTACTTCAGTGTGACTATGGAGTACCCACTATCTAGATACACAGTCAGATTCCTCACTTTGGTGAATTCCATGTAGTAGGTACTCCATGTGTACCTTTTGTGTGGGTATGGAGTACCCACTATGTAGATACACAGTCAAATTCCTCACTTTGATGTACGCCATGTAGTAGGTACTCCATGTGTGCTCCTGGAGTGACTATGGGGTACCCACTATCCAGATACACTGTAAGCTTCCTCACTTTGGTGTACACCATGTAGTAGGTACTCCATCAAAATATTACTTGATCAAAATATTATTTGAAAATGCTCTGCTTAATTAGGTCTTTTGGCTTAAGGATTCAATAATATGTGATGTGATCTGGGAAAACCTGTCGCATGTCGCACAGGACAGTTTTGAAAAAAATCAAGAAAATACCTTAAAATTTGTTATGTTGTACTTTATTTTTTGTCAGATTGTATAAGGCATAACTTTTGATATGTGTATCATAGAAGAAAGAAGTAAAAAGTTATGGAAACTTTATATTCCAAACTTTGCAATGATAGTCAAAACTAAAAATATAAATTTTGCACCATGTGGCGGGTTTTCCCAGATCGCATCACATATGTGTAAGTAAACTTTCTGGTTCAAAAATGCATTGATTGTGTACTGCATGGAAATAGGCTCAAATCTTTATTTTTTGGGGTCATAAAATTGAACTGCAATTATAGTGGGTTTACCAAAAAGACTGGCCATTGGTCACATTGGACCCTCATCCTTACCAAAAAAGGTCAGCGCCAACTGCCCTGGGCTAATTTGTACACATGTTCACAGTAACTGGGGATTATGACTGTGTATTTCATATTTCTTACATTGTAGTGTTGAATAAGTTGTTTTGAATATGTAAAATACTTCAGATAAAATACTTAAAAAGCTGGTAGTCCTGGTAATTTTATTTTATGGATTGTTAAATTTCTTTAATATAACTTCTAACAGCTGACAAGTTATTTTAGTCTGGACATCTCTGCAACAGTTAATCGTCTGAGTTAATACGACTCGTGAGGTAACCAGTTGATCCAGCCGAGATGAAAAAAAAAAAAAATATATGTAACAATTTTTAAGGTGGCCCTCAATTGTGAAAATGAACTTGCCTGAATAAAAAAGTTCGTTTACAAGGTTTGTTTTTACAGGTAAGAGCTGAATGGCAATACATGTCTATCTTAAGGATCTAGCAGTGTTTGATTGGTTCTTGGAAGTTAAATCTGTAATGAACAAATCAGAAGGTAATGTCGAAGAGTGGTATTTTTGATTGGTTATTAAGGGATATTTCCAGTTGTGTCCTGTAATGAGCCATCAGATAGATTGTATCTAGAGGGTGTTTTGAACCCAATCCCATAATGCATTCAAATGCCTGGTACTGTACTAACGTATGTCGTTCGTCTCGTTGCAACGTCCAAAATCACAAGTGAAGAAGATCTGTCTTTATTTAACAAGATATAGGTTCATATCCAGGTTGATCGAGGCCTGGAATTCCTCTTGGGGACTTGTAGACCTCAACGTAGGTCTAGGATTATGAAAAAAGGTTCAAGAAGTTTTCAGAACCCCCGGTCAGAACCACAAGACATTTCTGATCATGCTAAAATTACCTAAGAACTAATTCTTTGTGGGCTAAAATTAGTGTGTAAAACTAGTTTTTATGCAATTACGAAGAGGATTTTGTGGGGATCACATGACACTTTTGAGGTGAAGGTGAAATTTCCCAAAACTGGGTGCATTGTGGGATTGCATCAATACACCCTCGGGTTGTATCATGTGGTAGTGTGGTTGGTGGTATGCCAGGGGTTAAAGGGGTGAAAGTTCTTGCTTGTGTTATATATAGCAAAGAGGTGTGATGTATACAAGGCAGTTACAGGAGCATACAAAGTAGTTGTGTGTGTGGGACACAAGAATACAAATCCGAATCATAGGGATATACTTACTGAGAGTTCATCAAATGTGTGCTATCGACAGCAAGCTTATTTGAAATGCAGAAGACTTTCATACAGCAGTACACATACCAATTGTCGTAATAAACACTCCAGGGGCTTGATTTTTTTAAAAGGGGCGTTTAAGATATATAGGTCATTGTGTACTTATATTTCCATTGCAAACCATTAGCCAGCACCCCCTTCTGATGCCTCGGTGCTCCCACACAATAAGGATTATTTTTGAACAGGCTCAGCACATCAAACATGGCTGCATCCAAAGTTGGGATGAAAGCTTAGTGTCTGCTCGATGGCCCCCATTTATGTACATGTCCATATATGTGCGTGTGTAAACATTTACGCACGCAGCAGAAATCGTCTTTGAGTGCCCGTGTGAAAGTGCCGTCGCTTCAAGTCAGCGGGAGCGATTACTCTTGCGACCAACCAAAATCTCAGGCTCGCGCTGACGTGAATTATCAGTGTGTACTTGCATGTATGGTTTGATTTTTGGTATTTTTAGCAAAAACTCCAACAAAACAATGAGGCATTTATTACAGACGATATCAGGCGCGGATCTAGGGAGGCTGCGGAGGGGGCGCACGCCTCTTGGTATTTCTGCAAAACCTTGCAAAATCAGCCATTTTGGACAAGTTTCAGCCTTCAGCGCCCCCCTGGTAATTTTGATGTTTTTTCAAATTCTGGATCTGCCCCTGGATATGGTATCTGTAGGTGGTGCAGTTTCGAAATTGAGCCTTTAAAGTTGACACTTTTAAAAATGTTCATGTCATGCATTTCTTTAAATCATAATGGACTATTAGTTCCTTAAATAGGGAAAAGCTTTTACATTGTGCCAAACAGAACCCCCCCAATTCTCGCACCCACACCAAAGCATATGGCACCTGTACCCCACCAAAGGCGGGCCCTGGACCGCACCTATTAAATTATAAGAGTTTTATAGAGCAACCCATTGGCATGTCTGCTTAATATGTAGCCTCATCAGAAGATAAAATATAAATACGTATCACTTTCTATGACTTTCAACTTTTGGTGAGTTTCCGTAACCGGACCGTCTGACAAACGTGCTTTTTAAGTGTGTCAGTAAAGAATGTGTCAGATGGGTCAGGTTATGGAAACTCCCCAACTTTTGGTATTTTAAAGAATGAAAATGAGATTTACAAGTGTCGTAGTGACTGATACTACCTGTATTTAGAGGTTTAAATAGCCAATATATGCTTAAAATATCAGTCAACATTGTTTTTGTGTCTTGTAAATTTGTTCTGAAAAAGTAATTTGCATGGGGTCAAACAGCTGTGGGTGCATGGTTTCTTTGGTTGCAGTAAAGGTCCATTCATACTTCACTCTACTGCAATGCAGTGCAGTGAAAATGGACTCAACACAGCAGCAGGGCAGTGAAGTATGAATAGACCTTAAGGATGTGCCATCTGGGATTATGAAAACTGATCCTAAAATATACCAAATTTGGCTAAATGAGGTTAAAAATCAAAGTCAGAATTTTGAAATAATTTGATCAAGTTATGCTTCATTTTGGAAAAATAAGACAATTAAAAATTAGTTCTTTTCCAGATACTTGCATGGAGAAAATTAAAGCAACCTGCTAAAAACCAGTTTAATTCTGTGACTTATTCGCTGATGTAGTGCATGTTAGTATCCATTGGTTACTGGTTCAAGCCTTGGCTCATGCACCTGTTCTGAATTATAATATACCATAGGATTTGTGTTGTGATAGTGGCTCAAACCAATAATTTACAGGAGACCCATATTTGTGTGAATTGTTGGCAAATATTAATGGAGCAAATTTCTTTCAAGTTAAAGGTGCTTGTTCCGATTTTTGTCTCGTGTTCTTTACTTGATATGAGAGACTGGTACTTGCACATATGCCCCATCAAGTATCGTGGGAAACAAACTTGCGGTTTTGATGGTAGAAGCTATAATGCATATTGCAAAGCCATATTCAATACTGTGCTAATATTGATTTATATTTGAGGGCTCAAATATAAGTTTTGAAAAATTGTGAGGCGCACTATTTTTCATATGTGCCATTGTCTCTTTAATTGTAGGGTCCAAGTTGAAACGACAGGTGTATGACAGGAAGGTTACATATTATTCCAAAGGTTTGTTTAGCCTAAACTAATCCAAACCCTAACCATGAAAGGTTAATGAACCTTTTAATGTGATGGCCCTGATACGGTGTATCTCAAACTCTGCACATTTATCTGTGATTTCATAATCTGTAAATAACTCATTTTCACCCATGAGCGTCATGCATTTGAAAACCAAAGTTAACTGTGTTGTGATTGTAACTCATACGGCTTTGGTTGGCTTACTCTAATTTGCGGAACAAAACAAAACAGGCTCAATGCACCCATTGGATCACACGCCTTATTCTGTAGTCATACACCTTGTACATGATGGAGTAAAAAGTGTGTAAGCCAATGGGTGTATTGGGCCTATTTCGTTGTGCAAAATATTACTGCCCTTAGCACAGCTGTTTGACCCCATGCAAATGGTCTCTTATTTTTAGAGCAATTTTAAGCAATGGCGACACAATTTTGACAACTGATATAAGTAGGGACATACAAGACCTATTACCTCCACAAAAATCGGAAAAATCCATTGCGGGAATCTTGCCATATAGGCCTACAAAGGTTGTAATATGTATGTTATAGCGCCCTCTATATGCTTATTTCCCATAGAAAGACATGTAAAACTAGATTTTGATGAAAAATTATATTTGCCCGCAATGAAATTTCAAAAAAATTTACACAGGATGTAGTTAGTGGCATACATACTCCAACTTAGTCATCAAAAGTGTGTCGCCGTTGATATTTTTTGTTTTATTCTTGTTTTGTCATAATAAATGAGACTATCAAACAGCTGTGTTTTGGTTTTGTAGCAGCGTTGTCCTGAGCAAATTGAAGTTATGTTATCAACAACTCAATGATATTTAATTTAGTATCAGGTATTGAGAAGTAAAATTGAATGTAATTTTTTAAAACATATTTGTTACATACTTTTGATACAAATAATGGTTGACAAAAACCTTGTATACATGTGGTAATATTTTTTTGTTGATTGACAGCTTGATTGATCAAAGTCAGGTGCAAATTTGATCAAAATAAAGAATTAATAATTTGTGAACAGAATTGTCTAACAAGAGAGAATTATTTGCTTGTAATTTGAAACATTCATGTCCCCCAAAAGGGTTAGGCAAAAAACAGGGCCTTGCCTTTTTAAATGAGCAAGGAGTGGCAAGACTCTCCTGTAACTTTTAAGTGAGCAATAGAATAAGCAGTTTAAAAAGGGAAGAAAGCAATCGAAGGGATTTAAAAGAAATATAAACTAAGACATGTCTTGTCCTTCCAAGAAGACTAAATAAAGTCCTTCCAAAGCCATTTTAATATCAGATCCATAAAAGGGTCAAAATATTACATGTAACAAGACAGACATGGATCACGTTGTAAGGAGAGCTCTTTCAATCAACCTCCTGGGGTGATAAGAAAGAGCCATTGCTCTGCAGGGGTGGCCGCTTAAAAGGCAGAAATCTTGGAACAAAGTATCGTTTCACACTTTGAACTGGACTGTTAACCTTCTTTGATAGGGGTCAGATAAAATTTGGATCGAGTAATCCCCAATTTCATTTTGGGGTCGATCTATGAGTTGCAAAATGGACGAGAATGCAGTCGAGCCCATATATTTTAAAACTCATAGCGATACCATAATATTGGGCGCAATCATAAACGATTGTATTATCATATCCGAATATTCGCTATTTTCACAACAGCCCTACACTTTGTACATGAATAATGTGTTGTATTTTTTTTGGTTCATGTGTGTCATGAGGCTATTCCTTTCCTTACAAGCCCCAATAGACAAAAGTAATTTCTCAAAAACCAATGTATCCCAGTAGGCCTTCCATAATTATACCCATATTTAGGGTAGATTTTACACTTGCCATACTTGTTTAGGATACTTTCAGAAAAACCCATGGTCAATGACCCCCCGGATATGTCAAGTACACACCAGGAAGATTACATAATAGTGATGTTTCAGCTATGCTGATTAATTGGTAGCCAATTCTCTTATTCTTCCTTCTCACTCCATTATCTAAAAATATGAGAAAGGCAAACTTTCCAATTTGTTTCATTCTAATACAACTGTCATGTAACTGTGATCCAACAGAAAGTATTGTCTCACGGCACAATAATTGCAAACTAGGGCATCCCCCCGGGTTCGCGATCACCATGGCTTGATGAAAACCCGGCCTCAACAATCACCCCCACCCAAGTTTCACTTCCATAACCAACGTGGTTCCTTTGATCTTGAAAGACATCTGATGACCTTGTTGTGACCTTTAACATTTTTGGCATCAACATCGACCCGCCCACCAAGTTTATCGTCTGGATACAGAAGTTTACTCCATTTTGACCTCCTTTACTGAATGACCCCCTGATGACCTTGGTGTGACATTTAAATTCTCTCGGCAAACCAACATCGACCCGCCCCCCAAGTTCATGTCATCCCACGTTTATACCCCATTTGAAACCTTGAGGACCCCGATGACTTCATCCACTAACCACTAAAACTCGTCTTAGAGGTCATCTGGCCTAACCCCCAACCAAGTTTGAGGAACAATGCGACCCTCGGTCTCTGATAAAATACACACGGCAGAACACACACTCACAGACAGACCACACCGTTTTTAATATATCGATGCAAAAACAGGATCGGTCATTACCGGGTCTGCCTATCACTAATAGCCTCGTCTCCAGAGCCCCAATTTTACTGGAAGTGGTCAACTTTTTGGTATCTATCTGAAGAAAGCTAACTATGTTTTTTTTTTTTTTTTTTTTTTTTCTCTCATAGACCCTGTGAACTCCTTAAGCCAAAGGAGGTTTGGTTTTGGAAAGTTTTTGTGCGAAAATGTGCACATTTTTTTCGACACGTATTAAATTTTACAGTCTTCTACGGTTTACAACAAAATGTTACCATTATATTTTATGCGTTATAACATAAGTCCATTGTAAACTACTGGTACTAGTCATATTGCTAAATGCACATCTGACCAGAGGTTACTGAGCCTGTTATGCCAACAGATATGGGATGTGTCCTTGCTAAGGCCCCCAAAAAATGGTTGTATTGGAGTAACGGTCCCTGGTGCAAAATAGGTAGATTTTTTTTTTTAATGTATTCCACATCAAATCACACCCATAGTCTATGTAATGTTTTTAAATTGATACGTTTGACTCTTATTATTGAAAATCTTAAGAAAAGTTGCCAAAGTTACACCATAACACAAAATCTTGAGAAATCGGTTTAAAAATCGGGTTAAAAACTTTAAACATAAGATTTTGAAAATAAAAAAATTAGGGTATGTATAATACTTTTGTCCCAGGGCCGTTACTCCAATACAATTTTTTGGCCCAATCTGTGACCCCTAGCTAGTGTAAATAACATGTACTGCCCGCACACACGACTACCCACTAAACATTGGCTGCAAAAATGCATCAAGGCAGCCAATTCTACACTATAACCCGGGAGCTAGCAGACTTGTACACTCCAATACAAAGGAATATGTTGACAGCTGACAGGAACCCCTGAACGTTATTCTTAGTGTCACAGCAAAGGTGCCTTAATGAGTGGGGCCAAGACAAAGTTTGTGCATGGGGTCAAATTTTTTAAATTGATCCAATCATCTTGAAAAGTATACCATGTTTTTGTCTAACACAGGATTCAAGGAAAACTATAGGTGTACTATCTACAACATTGTTACGATCCGTCTCGAGAAATCATAACAAAATGAAAAAGAACACACCAATTAACACGATAAGAACGTCTACTATTTGAAGATTTATTTTTAAGTTGTTAATTTGTCAATGACAAACGTTTTTTGCCATGTGTGCATGAAATGACAGGTTTCTTCTGATGCTTAACTACCATAGACCGCTGTTTGTTTATGAACTGCCTTAAAGTCCAATTTGATGGTGCAAGGAAATAATTAATTTAAAAATGCACGCTATGGAATTTTGTGATCACTGCGAGCCAGTTCATTGGTAGTTTAAAATTACTCTTCGTGACGCAAAATCAACCCAATGTCAATTAATGTTGCGATCAGCTACACAGTCCACTGTACAGCTTCAGTGGGCTTGACCTCGGGTTACAATCACTGCGATGCAGAATCATTAAAGTTCATGAACAAGACTGAG